>MU912427.1:0-39291 GCA_036418165.1 Cooperia oncophora
ATGATCCGCCTTCAGAGCCGATCTAGATTTGACATTTTTTCTTGATCCTGGTATTCAGCAGGTTACCTCGACACTCATTCAGACGAGTTCTAGAGTTCTCTTCCATATTCAATTACATATCTTGAGGGAATCTGTGAGAATAATGGTTGCAGCGAAGATTTCTATTTTATTCGCATGCGGCTCACAGCTGTGAAGAATCTTTTGCTCTAACCTTTCTGTATTGGATTATAGCACACTAGTGCCTCGCTCAATAGACACAACCTGCGATAGAGGCGCTCATGCACAGATAAGTGCATTTAGGGGTTCCGCATAGACTAGACACCAATGTGCTGTGTAAGTCGCATGATGAAAATAAAGGCGAAAAAACATCGTCCTTACCCCGCTACAAGTTAGATAGAACCTCCATTTTCAAATGCCGTTTGTACTGTCCCATGGAGCTCCATCTCCTAATACGCCCTCATGCTGGCACACAGCTTATATCACTATTACTATAGGAAGTCTACGACCCAAGTGAGCTTACGATTTTCGTGCTTTTTCGTCCTGCAGCTTCGTTTTTCATTGGATGGGCTTTGAAGGCGGAGTCTGGAGACCGAGCCACTGGTAAAGGAGTGTCCTCTTTGGAGCTATATTGCGTTATAGCACCCCTCCCTAACAATTTTTTCGCCGTAAACCAGTACAAGGTTGTTCCTTGAGGACCACTACCCTCGCGACACCGTATTTCAAACTTTATTCCTGACCAAGCCTTTGATGTTTCCCATTAAATACGAAAATATATGCCTCGAATGAAGCTGTCACGCCAACACCATCAAAATGAATGCTTTCACTGAAGTTAAAATAAAACCCCTGAAAAGTCGCACATAGGCCCTAATAAGAAGCAGGGAGGAGTCTTGGTGGTCGGACAGGTACGCAAAACTACTTCCCAAGTATTGGGTTGGCACATAAGTACTTTCGTTTTTTTTCAACCGAAAATTTCGTTCCAAAGATGAAGTGTTTTGCTAGCAAGCTTAATATCATCTGATAGGAAACTTCACGTAGTTTTAGAATATCAAAACGTCGTCGGTTGAGGGAATAATTTTTGTGGATTTTTTAGTCGTTGAAGTTGAAAGCGAAGTCGACGAAAATTAGCACCTTCGACAACTGCCTCTATTTACGTATAGTCGAAGTGCTAAAATCGCTTAAGCTGCTCCATACACTTGGAAAAGGTCGAGCTAGAAGTTCCAGCAAGGGAATCTCAGTAGGACGCTTTGGAACGAATTTCAAGAATTTTGAAGTTACCAACCTTTACCTCGCCGATATTGGGCAGCTCACGTCTGTTCCACCTGAAATTTTGTGCTAATATTTGAATGTTCCGCTGATATGTTTTGCATGCTCTGATAGCAAATTTCGTGCTCTATAACACTGCTATAGAAATCTGTTCTCCAGAGGTGGTTGCTTTCTGTTAAGTTCAGGTTATCATTACGGAACGCGAAGTCGTTGACAACTGGCGTTCCCGTTCTCCACGAATTTTATGCTAACATTTTAATGTTTCGCTAATATGTTCTATATGTTCTGATAGCCAATTTCGTGCTCTATAACACTGCGTTGCAGTTATTTTAAAAATCCGTTTGATGAACCTTGTTTTTCAGGTGGATACTATGGAATGTCAGGTCGATAAGATTCCGTCACGCTTTGCTCTCATCTGCGCGGTTCGTAGCGATCTGCTCCTCCATGGTTCTTGCCCGACCTCCCTCCGCGGGGCTCTGGGCTCTGTCCCCCGCGCGCTCCGTTCACCCGGATATACCCAGCACCCAACCAAATAACGCCCAACAGGCCATTTTCAGACATACTCCTCCCTCTTATGCATCAACAGAGCGGTATCAGAGCTGGCTGATGTGCCTGCTCGGGAAGTTCGCGAAGTGCTTGTAGCGAGAAGATAGTTCCTCTTCCAAAACAGCCCAAAATTCGTTCAGAGCTTTTCAAGAATTCGGTACTGATACTTCTGTTGAATGCCTAATAACGGGAGATGTCTGAAGTGGCTCGATGATATCGCGCTGAAGCTTCAATTATCACCTGAAAACAAGGGGCATAAACGCGCCACTTCTTCTTCAGGGTAACTGTCAACCGCCAGTGTGTTGATTAGGCTCTACAACAATTGACCTATCGAACATACTAGAATATATTAGGAAACATTAACAATCGTTATGCAGTAGAATCGTAGGCGAGGCACGAGAAACGCGGCAGGGACACGCCAGCTTTCTCAACACTCTCGGCGTTCGGCGTAATGATAACTATGAAGTTTACAAGAAAGAACAGCTCTGGAGAACAGTATTTCTATAGCAGGTCTCTAGGTGCGTTGCCTATCAGAGATTGCAAAAAATATCAGCGCGAACATCTCAAATCTTATGCACAAAATTTCAGTGGATGTGAACAGTGTTGAGCCCTGCCCAATATCGCGCGAGGGGTAAGGTTCTGGCTACTTCACATTCTTGAAATTCGTTCCAAGAGGTCTGCTATGAGTTCCCTTGCTGCGAATTCTGCTCGACCTTTTCAAGTGTTATTGGACGCTTAGCATTTTGTCAGTTCGACTATACCGCGGTAAATAGAGGCATGTATTGTCTGAGGTGTTTCAATTTTTCGCGCGTTCGTTTCAAATGTTCACGAGACTTATCACAACTCCTAACTCTCAGTTTCCTCGAACTCAGTAGAGCTCTTTTAGATATTCTAAACTATCGTTGAAGTTTCCTATCGATGGATATCACAGCTGTTGGCTTAGTCCACAAACAACATCCTCTCATGCTTTGTCGGAGACGCATAGACATATCTTCTCCCTGCTTTAAAAAAAATCGACTCCTCTCTCTCCCTCAGTAACTTATTGCCCTCGTCCAGTGCCAACCGAATATTTAGCTGCGCTTCACGAAAAGCCCTCAAAACTGGACGAAATGCTCAAGACGGTTGAACCTCCAATCTCGTGACTTATTATGAAGCCATCCAGGTTACCTGCTGCGCCAGTTTTCGACCGGCGGCAGTTGGGCAGAGGGTTTACGAGCGAAGCGTATGGCAGGGGGTCGCTCACCGCAATGGGTTTAAGCACGTCAGCCAAAAAAGGGTCCGTAATTCTCACCAGATTCGTTTAGCAATTTGGAGTCAGTCTGATATCCGGTATCCGGAGACGCTCCTGGAAGTATACTTCATTCTAATGGCAGGAGAGTTGGTATCCTTCCCTTGTGAGGACAGACGCGCAAGTTGCCCAGCGCAATTGGGTAATGGGCGGTGACAAAGCCCAGCACGGTAACCGCCCATAGGGGTTCTTTGGTAAAGGGAAACGAAACGCAGTATACGCTGCGCATTTCGAGCTTGCTACCAACATTATTCTGTTTCAGTAGAAGACGATTGGCTGTAGTACATGAGCCAAATGAAACAGCCTTAAAAACATTCTCCCCTCTATGCTGAATCAAAGTGAACTCTTCCGCTCACACCACGCAGCACGCACATACACACAAACACAACTACACACACTAACACACACTCTACATGGCGAGCACACGCGAATTATGTATGATAGGATACTTTGAGCTCTGTAGGAGAAAATTCCGTCTTTATATCTAGTTCACTTTAATCAGTAGCTTGATGTGAGGTCAGCAGTGAGCGTACGTACGTACGTTACGCGGGGCTATCCCATGGCACTTATGCGGAGGTGCCCAGGGTAGGAATGTGTGAAATGGCGGTGTGGGTACAACCCCCCCCTCCAATAGAGTAATAGAGTGTTACGACCACCCCCCGCCCTTGCTCTAACTGACAACCAGATGCATGTTCACACCAAGGGTTTCGTGAAATGGAATCTGGATTTTTGAAAGGCGATCTCTGCTTTAAAATCCAGGCAATAATGGGCTGTTTCAGCCCCATGCAATATGAGGCTGGCCAAGAGCCTCGCATTACCTTCAGTTTTGTCTTAGGATTCAAAATAAAACTTGTCGTTCGACAACCATGTGTGGCATGCAACTTGCAACAAGGAGCACAATCGAAACAGCGACTAATGGTGATGGTTGATAAGCTAAATGGGTGAAACAAATAGCCCCAAAGTCAGTGTGTCAGGCCCCAGATCGTTCTATGAATGGTGACGGGGAAATCATGAAACATGCACGACACAACAAAGCAAAACATGAAAAAATACAAAAAAATGCGGAGCCAAATGAAAAAATAGGTAACCAGGCGGAAGTATATCGTTCTATACTTGGCTATTATCGATCGCAACGTTGCGACCGCCTTCATTGGGAAAACGTCACTGGAGCGCGGTTTCTAGACCTGCCAACGTCCTGGGGTCTTTTCGGTTGGTTATATCTCTTTTGAGTGCGCGGCTTTTCGAGGAATGATGAGCGGCATGCACAGGAAATATTCCTAGCGTTACGTTTTCTACCTAGATGCGATCTGAATAATTCTCCATTCGTGTACATACATACATATTTCGGATGGGTCTCGCACAGGTTAGGAGTAAATATCAAGCGGGTTTTTATGGTCAAACGCAATTTCATCGGGATTACAATCGTTTTGTAACCGCCCTATCTCTTCTCTTTTCAATAGGTTTTACAATTCTCCTGAAGACCCGCTAGTTCAGGAGATATTTTAGATGGGTCACCGATGTGCTACCCTCTGAACCACCCGAAAAATCGACTCCTTCTGTGCCGTTGTGAAGATACACTTTGGGAAACTTTAATGTGCCTTTGAAACACATAAATGTGCCTTTGAAACACATCATTCCCTTCAACTGAGTGAAAGAGGAGCTCGGCTATCACTGATCGATTCGGTCCGAGTGTGTGCCGTATGCTCCTACGCAGTGGCGGTGGAAAGGTGTAAATTCTGATTTCAGGTCTTTTGTCCATGCAAACATATGTTTGTTTAGGATTTGGAGAGGAGTAAACGCAAAGATGCTATTCGAGATTTAATCTTCAGCAGTCTACGTACTTTTGATCCCCGGGTATTAATTGATGTTTATTTATTTATTTATTTATTCTTGCTATTCTTGCTATATTGTTAATCAATTTTTTATTATTCTGTAGTCTTCCTACATGCGGGTCTTCTTCAGCTTTCCGTCGCAGCTTCATCAAACTTAGCAATAACACTTCTATACTGTTTGATGCCCTACTTTTCCGATACTCCCCCGTCCCCGCTGTCAAGTACGAACGCCTTTCTGGGGTTTTGCATGAAAAGAGAGGCTGTTAACCGTAGCAGTCAAATCTGCAAAGAAAAACACTCACAATAATTTTCATTCTTTAAAGTCTTGACTTCCATAGCTCCACTCCCTAACCAAGTATAATGTCAAAACATTGCCCGGCTCTGACCAGGTAAGGTCGCCAGCTTACCATGGAACTTTGAATTGAGACCTGGGTGTATCGATAGAGTCTATAAGGTTATTAACAAATATATATCGCAAAACTGCAACGTGCATCCTCAAGCAACTTATGAGCAGGTAAAGTTTGCAATGGTGGCAGTACGTTGGAGGCTTGGTTGTGAGCTGTGAAGCATAAGCGAGGAATGCGCTGCCGCAAATGGAGTCTTAGTGGTTCAGTGGTAAGGTACTCGCTTCAAAGCAGCAAGCATGACTCGGTTTGGCGCATGCGATTTCACGCTTATGCTTCACAGCTCACCACCAAGCCCTCCACCCTACTGCACCATTAGAAACTTTACCTGCTCATAAGTTGCTTGTGAATGCACGTTGCAGTTTCGCTATCTATATTTGTTAATAACTTTACAGACTCTATCGATCCACCCAGGTTTCATTCGAAGTTCCATGGTAAGTTGGCGACCTTCCCTGGTGAGTGACAATTGAGATAACGACCCCCCCCCCATCCCCCCAGCGGCGAAGTACGACCCCCTCCGTATGGATTTCGCACAGAGATGCTGTACCATGGGAGTGAGAAGAAGCAATGGTGATGTTATCCCCAACTAAATCCCCGCTCCTAACTGAAACAGCTTCCATCAGTACTGATCCTTACCGTGTTTCAAGTAGAAAGCCCGTAGCTGCAATACAGTGCTACTCTCTGTGCACGGAGACCTTGCTGGGGATAGCGAGGATGGTGAGAGCGGAGATAGGGATGGGTACCTTGGGTACCACCTCCTTACAACTCTATCGCGTGCACTTTGAGCAGAGAAAGAGACACGCAAGTGCAGCTGCGAATAGCCTCCTAACTGCCACTACAAGTATCATTCAGAGCAAGAGCGAGAGGAGCGCTCGTTTCAAGGCGATGGAACTCGCCGAGCGAAGAGAGTATCGTGTTGTATTCACTGCTAGAAGAGCAAAAAGTACTGTCAACTTTTATATTCACAAATATGTCTTTTGGTGCTAATGACCTTTCTTCAGGTTTAGATGCCCGGATCGACAAGCAGGAAAATCTTCTCAAGAGAAACGCAATGTTTCGATCCTATGCTGGTATGCTGACAGACTTTAGTATATTTGACCTACCGTTGGGGAAAATGGAGCGATGGCTTTTTGCTTTAGCTCTTATTTCTTACGAGTGGAGGAGCACAGCAACAAGAAAACCGTTAGGCTTGCTGGAGAAAGAAACTCGTTAGTTCTGAAAACATCGAACCTCCCTGCTGTGCGTCAACCCTGAACAAAGTCCTGTCCACCGAAAAGAGAAAAAAAACATGTGCTGAAAATCTCCCGCGTTATGTTTGATTTGTAGCAGCCATGTTGCATTCAAGATTGGATGCTCCCGATATAAAATTTGCTCGTTCGAATAATTGAAGGCTTTGATTCAAGCTGTACGCTCACCTTCGTAGATTCCGGTCCTTGCCATGTCCAAGGAAGTGTACAGGAAGGGACTGTAGGGTAGTGACACCCAGTCAAACGCCACCCACACTAGCCGATAGCGCAATTTGTCTGCATCCTCTCTCCTCTGGTCATAATGTTCAAGTGGAAGCGTGCTTTGCCGCGGTCAGGGCACGCCATAGCGTCGTGATCATTTCCAGCTGAATCCGTCCCCCCCCGAATAGGGTCTTAAAACGACCCTCTCCCCTGGCACGAGGGTACAAATAAAAAGAAGCGCAAGAGGGACGAAATGACAGTAGAGAACAGGCACTATTGAGCTATTCCTACGCCATAAACTCAAAAAAATTAATGCTGAAACTGTATCTATAGTTATTATTCGACGTCCTTGTAACCAGTATGAAATCATTTCTCCATACCAAAGCTATTTAGCGCTCTGGAGTAGCTGAAACTGGGAAAAGGGAAAGATTTCCCTCAGGCCACGCTCAGTCTTAGCAAAGCGCAGGCGACCGTAGTGTCCTATGTTAGCGCTGGCGCCAAGTACAGTTGTCATGTTCTTGAACAGGGTGTCAAATAACCCTCGTATGCAAGTTTTCATAATTTTGATGGTTTAGGCAGCGTTCATAGTTCGCGACAGCAGCGGCGATAGCCGCGATCGTCGGTGCATGGCAGCGCGTGCCCCAACGCTATTGTGGATGCTCGCCTGATGAATAAGGGAATTCAAAAGACCCTCTTTACTCTTAATAAGGGCTACTAACAGATAAGCCAATAAGCTTTCTACACATAAGCAGATCTGGAATATGAGGTAAGAAGGTTTCACTTCATTTTAGGTCGGGGTGAGACCAACTCCATTTCCTGGGTGAGCTTCTTCTTTTTTGTTTTTATTGTTTCAATTTATGCATGCGCCTCAGGAATTCCTATCGTCTAAGCTGTTTCAACTTCCAAAACATTCATAGTTGACAAGTCGAGTTCAAACAAAGAAGAAAAAAAAAGAAACAGAAAGAAACTCTCCTAAAAACCAAAGCAGTAATCACTTTACGCGACATCAACAGGTGAAAATTCATAAACCTCATGTACAACCTCGACGAATGAAAAAAGAAGCAATAGAAACGTACCTTAAGTAAAGCTCTCGCGCTTTTTGCTCATTTCTATCCTGAATAAGAAGGAAACTAGAAAACAAAAGCGATTAAGCTGGGCTCACCTTCCCTTGTGTCAAACCAAGCTTCAGTACCTAAGGAAATTGCAGGTAAAGGAGAAAAAAGCATAAAATAGAGTCGCTTACCCCTAGAAGCCTTCGGAGCGCAAGTAATAGCGTTAGGGCGCCTGCTGCCATGCACTGATGATCGCGGCGATCGCCGCTGCTGTCCAGGTGCCTGTGGCGCAGCGCCAAAATACCCCAAATCACCAGAATCGATAAAAAGTTTCGAGCAGAGCGGTTGTTATATTCGTGTTAAGGAGGTCGAAGTACCACTGTAACCAATTTCTCATCCTGATCTGCCCTTCTAGAAAAAAGTCAATGAAAAATCTGCTCGATTTTGGCAGACTCGGGTAGGAATAGTTCGATAGTGTTAAAAACTATAACACAAGCTAGAAAACTACTGGAAAACGAAAAAGAAACCTACAACACACTACCAAACAGACGACAAAAACACAGCAGAAGTATTAGATTGGCGGGAAAGTTCTGTCACTTTTTCGAACTCAAAAAACTTGTCCATTACCCGAACAGGGGTGAACGGTAATGTGAGCACTTATACATCAAAGAGTGGTCTTTCTACTAGACCACTCGCTTGATTCCTGCTTCTTCTTCTGCAGTATGGACAAGAATTTCATCCACTACCATCGCCACCGACCCCTCCAAACGCTTCTGATAGTTCAGCGCACTTTCAAAAAAGTTGTAACCGTTCCTCATGCGATGAGCTGGATGGCTTTCTCCTTGCATTGGTGTAGCACAGACATTGCTCCATCTAACTGCGAGTTGCCTCAAGCAATCAATCATTACTGGAAGAGAAATTACGAGAAAACCACGAAAAGTCTGAGTTCAAGCCAAGATCGAGATGATGTCCAACGTTGTATCGCGCCTCCTTGAATTGTGAGGCGATGGCGTCTACGAGGTGCTCAAAAACAGGCAAGGACCCCGCAGTAACATTGCTGTACAGTTTTGATCTTACACGCCTCTCTATAAAAAGAAAGCCCAGTTCGAAAAAAGTGACAGAACTTTCCCGCCAATCTAATACTAGAAACCGGAACTATGGAATAGGTTTTGAATATTAGTCGTTCGCGGTCATCCGCACGCGAGCGCGCTAATACAAACTCAATAGAGGGCGCTATTTCACGACCTGGAGTCAATTTCCAAACACTTGATATAACCCCTCCTTGAACATCCATAACTTCTTTGAGAGTAGAGCTTTAAAGCAGGAAAAAGCAGAAATGGGAAACAATAGATTGGCTCTTATCACCTGAATTTAGCGATTTCTAAAACACTCCTTTCTAGAAATTTTCTCCTTGTGATCCTAGCGTGATCCTTGAGGGCCATCGTAAATCTTTTGGCTTTGAACAGCCATAACAAGCTTCACGCAGGGCACTTCGTCAAAAGAAAGACTGGCCGGAAGCAGGAAGCTCTCTACTTTCCAGCAAGACTTTCTTTTTAGTCCTAGGCCTGCTATTCGAAAAACTCCCTCCTTGTGATCACAACGTGATCACTGCCCCACGACCCAAAAATTCAACCCCTTAGACGCCATAAGGCCTCCAATTGGCTTAAACACTTTGGTATGCTTCTGAAACGCATGTTTCTGCCAAGAATATCAGGAAATATTCAACTGGCCGCCATTAACATCACCTCTGCAGTGCGCCGTGCATAGCGATTTCACGCGGAGTTATTGGGAAGGTGCAACTTCTAGAAAGGGCTTCCTCCATGAAGTAGATGTGGTTCTGCGATAGAGAGGTCCGGAAGTGTATTTTCATTCGTTTATCAACTATGGCGGATATTCGTTGGCGAGGAGGTGGTGTAGTGATCAGTGGCGCGCTTACCGCTCGCGCGATGCCGGCTTCAAATCCCGTTTCAACTCTCCTCCAGGCCAGCCAAGCCCTCTACCCTCCGGGAAGGTAAATAGCTACCAGCTTCGTCTGGAAGGATAAAACACTGACTTGTACATCGTCTGGCCACTCAGTCATTGTATAGGCCGCATCGCATTCAATAAGCCACTGCGATTCTGAATGGAAGTAAAATGCGTGCCACATCCCCCAAAGGGGTTGATCAGCGGCGGAGACTTCTCTTTTATCTTTTTCTATTAATTCATGACGCTATTGTGGGCGGCCATCGTATATCCTCATCGCCCGTTCCCCACTTCTGCACTGGTAGGTTGCTTCTGTCCCGTGTGGGTCTCCTCAGGGGTTCCTCACATGGGTAAGTCTTTCTCGCTGCCCCCTCACTTCAGAAAGGTCCCCGCGCTTAAGACCCCCTCTCGAGCTCAAGCACGCCCCCCCCCCACTCTGTTGTGATGACCACAACAATGGCGTGCCCTGGCTGCGGTATCATGCTATTGCCGCAAACGCTGTAGATTGAAGATAGCGCGGGCAGAGTACGGAGATGGTTCCAAGGTAGCACGATCCTTAACCCCGTTCTCATGACTTTTGCTGAATGTGACAAGCTACGTACTGCAGCTGTGGACCCATTCAGCTATTACTTGGAAAGTGCTATTCTCGGAGGTGAGTGTACCCTGCCTTTGATCATAAAATAGCGTATTTTGTATGAGTGATTTCGAGAAACCACGAATTCTGTCCACCGCTCGACAAAAAAAAACTTCTGCGGTTTGTGTGTTGCACGTTCGGACGAAACTTCGCGATTGCATGTTCTGGATAGTGGCGCTCAACTATTGAGTCGGCTCGTAAGTAATGGCGTTATTTTCCACTCGAAATATCGCGCTGAAGGAGAAAAGTGTTGCCATTAAATGTTGTACCGTTTTGCGGAGAATTTATTTCCCTACACAAGCCTTTGTAGTTTTCTCCGAGTTTCTATATCCACTTATATTCAAGTGATCAAGCTGGAGTGTCAGGTCAAGGTGTAAATCGAACATTTTCGACAGCCTCTCCTTAATACCTCCAATTCAAAAGCTGAAACCCCATGGACCTAGCTACGAAAGTATATGGCTGGAAGGTAGCTTACGTAAGAATGTGGCTGTGAGGCTATATCTCTTAGAAATGCTAAAATACGTTGAGCGATTTAGAGATCTTATATTGAACCACACAGACAAGCATCAACCTCAAGTCCTTCCCTACAGCCTACCTAATTATCTTATTAAGTGAGAATCATGTAACCTGCACCCTTCGCTGATGTTAGACCTTTGAAAAAAAGTGTGTAGGCTCTACAGGCAGTCTTTCTTTGAGGGAGGCTCCAGGCTACGCTCTTTTACATGGTCTCAATTCTCACCAGACAGCTTGACCCAACTTCTGAGGGAGGGATAGCCGAATGGTTAAGGGTGTGGACTCACGTTCACACCCTGAGCCACGAGTTCGATCCCTGCCGAGGCACAAACCTGCCTCGCAAAAATTGCAAAAATGTGGACGATACCAGCCTCAGGCCCAAGTTGACAGGCCGGCTGATGGAGGAGCCCGTCACAGCCATCATGACAAGTCGCAAAAGAATCAGTGTTAATGCTAGGACGTCACCCGGAAGTAGCGCGCAGAACCCTCGCCCGAGTTCTGTGGTCAGTATGCGAGAACTACCGAGGGGTGAGCGACCTCTGCCAAGGAAGCTAGTTCGAATTGGTACCCTGAACGTGAGATCGTTTACCGGGAAGTCTCTTGAGGATGCTGACCTCATGAGATGGAGGAATATCCAAGTCCTATGCCTTCAGCAAACGCGATGGAGGGGTGCGAAGGCCCGCGGGATTGGAAAAGGTGTCAAACTCTTTTGCAATGGAGCAGACATCAAACGAAATGGCGTGGCCATAGCGGTGGCAGAATCCATCAAGGACTGTGTCTCCTCTGTGAACAGAATCAGTGCTCGGATCCTGGGAGTAAGAATGGACACGAAGGAGGGTTACTGGACCCTACTGACCGTGTATGCACCACAATTCGGTTGCTCCGAAGCGGAAAGGGATGAGTTCCACCCAACCATGAACGAGGCCATAAGATTGGTTCCGGAAGATGACTACATCATCATAGCTGGGATCTGAATGGCTATGTGGGAAATGACAGAAGAGGTCTAGAAAGGGTGCGCGGAGCCAAGGAATGTGGGGCAAAGAATGCCGAGGGAGAAGGGATCCTTGACCTAGCCATTGCCCACGACTTAGCAATCTGCAGCACCTTCTTCGCGAAAAGGAGGACTCAGAAGATGAACTACAGTAGTGGAGGAAGACAAACGGAAATCGATCATGTCCTCGTCAGAAGAACGTCTCTCAATACCGTCAAGGATATCAAGGTACTGTCCAGGTAAGAGCTGGGCTCTCAGCACAGGCCTCTCGTGACAGACATCGCCATAGACCTTCCCATGAAGACAAAGATGAGAGCAGAGCGAAGAATTCAGTGGTGGAAAATGCGCAAGATAGAAAAGGATAGCCTCGGCCGAAGAATACTGGAGGCCGCGCTTCCAGACCCACATGGGCCAGTCCAAGACACCTGGACCCACAGAGGCAGAGATCATCCTGTAGTGTGCAAAGGAGGTCCTGGGAGAGACGCGAGGTGGTATCAGAGGAGACAAGGCAGCCTGGTTCTGGAACGAGGAAGTCCAGAGGATCGTCAAGCAGAAGAAGCAAGCATACAAACGCTGGCAAAAGACAGCGAGCCCAGGAGACTACGCTGCCTACGAGAGCTGGAAGCGTTTCGCTAAGGCAGCCGTTGCTAAGGTCAAGAACACGGAAATGGACGCCCCGTACGAAAAGCTGGAAGGCCGAGAAGTTGACAAAATCGTCTTCCGCCTAGCTAAAGCTCAGCATCGCGCCGCCCAGGACATCAGGGTCGTAAATACTGTGAAGAGCGTCACGGGGCATTCACAGGAAACCAGCCGAAGTCAGAAAATGGTGAGAAGATTACTTCGAGGCACTTCTCTAGACGAAGATTCCCTCGCAAGGATAGCCCACAAATGGAGGCGAAGGCAGGTCCGTCCAGTCTCTGAACGAAGGATGAAGTCCGCCGAGAGCTGGAGCGAATGAAATTGGAAAAGCAGTGCGTCCAGACGGGGTAACGATAGAGGCATGGAAGGCCCTCGGAGAGCATAGGGAGTGTTGGCTCACACGCTTCCTATACAACGTAACAGCTGAAGGAAGGATGCCGGATGCGTGGGGGAGCAGCACAATCGTCCCCATCTTCAATCAGAAAGTGAACGCGACTGAGTGCTCCAACTACCGCGGGATCAAGTTGACTCCCCATACCATGAAGCTGTACGAGCGCCTGGTCAACGCTAGGCTGAGGGACTTGTCCCTATCTCGCAGGAACAGTTCGGCTTCATGCCCGAAAGGTCCACCACTGATGCAATCTTCACCGCCAGACAGCTGATGGAGAAGTACCGAGAGAAGCGGCAACCCTGCTACCTAGCTTTTCTGGACTTTGAGACATTCTACTGCCTCTCTCGGCCTGTACTCTAGAAAGCGCTTAGAGAACGTAACGTTCCGGAGCACCTGGTCTCCATACTGAGCAGCGACTGCGATGTATGGCACGTACTGAGGAGGCCTGGAGACTACCCGATAAGGAAGGCAATGGAATTCGAAGCAGAGGGCAAACGACCATGAGGAGCTCCAAAGAAAAGATGGAGGGACGGCATCAAGAAGGACTTCACTGAGATGAAAGCCGCGGCAGAAGATGCAGTGGATCGGAACAAGTGGCGACGCCTAACACGAGCAGCGGACCCTGCGACGGTGCGGGACTAACGCTAGGGAGAAGAGTGAGAAGAAGAAGAAGAAGAGCTTGACCCAACTTCAAACTGTCATGAGACGCGTCTTTCTTTGCTTTATATACCACAAAGTTTGTCTCCTTCCGAAAACTGAGAGCCGAGCCAAAATTCGAAAAGTAGTCGCCGTTTGCTCACGTTTGGGTCGACCTCTCTTCTCCATATCATTCAATACTATTACCCCTGACAAAACACACAGTGCCAATGAAAACAGAAAAAACAAACAGAAACATAGAACTCGACAGGAAACTTCCTTTCAGTTCTGGTGGGTGGGGCAACTAAGGCGACGTCAGGGCTCCTAATTATAAGAGGCACAGCGCTCCCGTTACTTACAGTGGGCCGCGAAAGTGGGAGTATTCTGGAGATTGAGAGCCACACTACTTCTACAGGATTTATGTCCAGATTCACTCAAGCGCGTAGACTGTTTAAAGTAAGACTAAAGTTCGATGAAAGTCCAATGAGCCGTGAGTGCTCTACTCTCACAGCACGCGACGCACCACAGATATAGGAATGATACATCAAGAGCCTATAAGGTTGAACGGTCGTAGTCGAGATACACATCCCCTGAGGGTGGGGTGGGCTGTAACGACAGAGCTAATCTTCTGTGCCGTGATGCTAGACCCTCATGATCGTACAGCTGTTCATTTAATAACCCTTCAACACTAAATTCTTTGGTACGGTGGTCGCCATCGAAGAGTAAAAAGTGCCCGGTCTTGAGGCCTCGGCACACGCCGATCCATCACTGATTGGAAAGCTCTTTAGGCCACGGAACCTCCTTCTTGGAGTTCACACAAAACCTGGGCCAGCATCGCCGTCAACTCGAAATCGTCCAAGACTACCAAGACTAGAGGTGAGAACCGTTATGGTGTTCATTTTTTGTATTCTGTTTTGCTTTCTTTGGAATGCCTTTTCAGAAGAAGTGCGTCCTGATTCCCGCGAAAGAAACGAAACGATTCATTGTAAGTTTACTCTTTTTTGAGACAATTCTCGCAATCAGGTAATACTGGTAGGAGCTGGTTCCTTTGTGAACCGGCAGCTGGTACGTAAAAGTACGGAAAGAAATCTCGAACATCATAAATTAGATCCGTCCCTGAGAGCCGTACGCCTTATTGTATGAGTTGTCCGGACATTCTGTCGACTTGACATCCGGCCTCTGTGCAACCCGTGGTTCACGGATCATTTATTCAGATTTTCGCGTACAAAGTGCCATTTTGTACCGAAATTAATTGGGCATGCTTCAAAAAAAAAGGGAGCGGGGGGTTGTAATTAGGCTGAGAAAAATTTCTTTCGATAGTTGACTTTCCTTACTTTCACGTCACGAACGTTATGAAGGAGGCTTGGGTCGTGTTCCCCTCCTGACGTTCTGGAGGTTTGCCTGAGTTTCGTGGTTTTCCCTGTATCATCTTATATACCCCCCCCCCACCCGCCCCTCCCGCCCCTCCCTATTAGTTTCTTGTAGAATAAGACGAACAAAGTGCACGAGACTCATACTCCTGACCATACATTTCTAGTGATGAAAGTGGGAGACCGTTGGACTGGATTTGAAGTGGGTATCCTGACAAGAATTTCTTGTCCTTCAAAACCGTACAGAGTACGTCCTTGGCATTTCTCAGCGTAGACAGCGTCCATATCTGTGATGCTCTCTCTCCCTTGCCGTTTGGAAACATCCGTAAGGCGCCTGTTCATGACTGTGTGATCAAGCAAGAGGTGATGGATCCCGAGTCGGATCATGTCGAAGTTCCTCCTGAAGCACACCCCGTTTATTAAATAAAAGTAAATTACAACTATGCAGTCGACGAGGACGTCCACGTGCGGAAAACAATCAAGGAAGAGATTATCGACGAAGATGAAGGTGACCCCAGCTATACATTTGTGGGAAATCCTATCGTACGTAGACACCTAGCACCAGTGGGCCTTTGATGCGAGCGCTGCTCGCCTGTGCGTGAGCGCGTAAGGAAGAACCGATAGATCCTGGATATGGAGACCTACCGGGTACATCGAAAGGGACAGAATTCAACAGATACGCGGATTATGGCTCGACACAGCACAGTGATGAAGGATCCTCTCATACAGCGGATGAACGAGGATATGAGGGATCAGAAAGCTTCACAGATGAGTCCGAATCAAGTGGATCAGATGAATTAGAAAGTACTACTGAATCAGAAAGTGATGATGGCAGCGTTCGGAGGAAGACGGCAATGATCCGGTTGAAGGTGACAACGAGATGGAGGAGCGATTGCCTTGTGAGTGATATCCAGCTCCAATGAGTAATGGTGAGAACGATGACCGTATATTATATAAAAACAAGTCATAGTATTGCTCATAATTTCAATATGAATTTTAGAGTCGGGCAAGCTCAGAGCTCCAAATTCCCTCATCGTGCGATAAGAAGAGTAGATACCGATATCATTGGTCATTGTTTTTTTTATTGTTCTATTGTACTCCTATCAAAAATTCTATCTAGACTTATCGTTCGCTGCCTATTTTCCTTTTGTAAAAGTTAAAGCTGGTCCGTCTGTTTTTGTCTTTTTTCTCAATAAAGACAAGTGAGCTGTTGGAGACCATTTTGGCTTGTTTACGGTTGTTATTGGTCCATGTTTGTTTTTTCTTGTTGTTCTCTTGTGTTTTTTTTCATCAAAACTCTATCTAAACTCAATATCGTTCTCCTATATTTTCCTTTTGTAAAAGTGAAAATTTGTGTGGTTGTTCCTTGTGAGATTTGTCTGGAGTCTTCGTCAAGTCTTTATTGTCTTTAAGATATATTCTGGAACAGTGTCAACAAAGCGAACTGATTCGTTTATCGTACGACCGCTATGAATCAGATAAAGATTGATTTCGGGTTTTCTACCGTGACGTTGAGTGAGACGAGTGAGCTGCTTTAAGCACGACTTCGTAGCAAATGGTTGGAGACATAATCATAAGACAAGGAACTTTGTTTGAATGGCTTCATCGAAATACTGCCCCATTTTTCCGCAAACAGGCAATGAGACCCGTTTTCACGATTTTCTTCCTACGAGGGGTGGAGGCTGAAAATCTGTTCCTAAGGGTTGTTCGACCTCCTGAACAATCCACATCTGCTTGTGAAACCGCCCAGCGACCGCGCCACAGGCACCGTAGCCAATACATCCGGGCACCAAATTCGATAAAAACCTATATGCGGGGCTTACTTGACCTCCTGATTACGAATGTGATTTTTCGGTGTCGGCGCTGATGGAGGACACTAACTATAAGATCATCTGCGTTCTGCAGGGCAGAACCCGGCCTTAGTAGAACCATTCCTTTGCCCAGGTTCAGCTTTAGCAGAGCGCTAAATGGTCTTATTGCTAAAACAGAAGTGCCGTATACGTGATCAGGGCATCACAACCCTCTCAAACAAGTTTTATCGATTGCGGTTTGAAAACGAGTGACGATAAACGGCGTCATTGTTATGAATGGGAGCCTACTCGTGAAGTGGATGTCAACTATTCCCTGTATACGAGGTTTCATCGAAGCTAGACAGAAAGATGGAGGAAAAAAAACTAGCGCCTGATGGAGCCAGCAAAATGTAACTCATATCTGCGATCACGGCTAAAAGTTACTCTCATAGTTTTGAGTTTGGAGAGTGTCGTTCAATAGTGTCGGTTTTTTTTACTTTGGTTCCAGTAACTGAAATTAACTATCAGAACTAGTGACACCAATTTATGAAACCGGGAAAGACAGAATAGGGGAGTTGCCAATAACTGATGTATCAGTTTCCGCGAGTACACCTGCTCACACGCGAGCTGTTGTCAGTACCGATTTTTTCTCAACATCACTCCAATGTACACGTGGCGGTGTTGGCCAGTGCAACCACGCACTCTGTTACGAGGACCTTCTTGGCTCCGCCCACCTGTCCACCTGGCCAGCTGAATGGACGTCCCAGGGGGTTTGTTACTCTTCGAAAACTGAACTTCTCTTCATGCAACTTTGCACAAGACCTCCATTAACGACATACAGCGTATCTACATGGGAAATGAAGGGGTCGAGTTTCCGTGGACGATTCCTTTAAAGTATCATGTCAAGGTTGTAATGATACAATATGGCCAAAAACAATATACGTCCTGGGCGATCTGAGGATGTCTCATTCAGGGAACAAGATCTGTGGGAGAATATCGTAGGGGGAGAGGTTGTATTTGGTTCGCTGTACCGGTCATTATGTGAAAGGTGCCTGTTCTAAACAACTACAGTGGGATTCAAATGCATGTCGCCCACATACATTCTATACCTGGAACGGAGTAGGTGTGGCTTTTGAGCATGGCTTAGGAAGGGTTACTGATGGGACACTTCAGTTTGAAAAAACTGCTATCTTCGTCTGTGGTAGATGTTGAGACATGATTACGACTGCTCCAAAATGAAAATATTTCACAAAACCTGGGCCGCACCCATTTTGAAATTAAGTACGCCGCCATGTTCACCCGATCTCAGGGATCTCGTGTATAGAAGAGAACAAATGATGGTTAACGTGATATTCGCTTCCTCACTTCAACGAGAATGCGTGACTTGGAGAAATGCAGAGGTTTCTACTTCTCATAGCTTCTCCCAACAAAAAACCCATATAAAATATATCCTGAGGCGTGGGTAGAGCCGAGTGGCACTCCTACCCCGCGCGTATCATGGCTCCTATAATATTCAGTATGCCGCTACGATTTCATCAAAGCAGAGCCTTGTGATTTGAAGGGATAATGTGGTCAAGTTTTCGTGCTCGTCAATTCCCTGTGGGGTTCGGCCAGCATTCTGTTTCCGTTCAGAATCGTAGTGTCTTACTGAGTGCGATGTGGCCTACACAATGAATTGCGGGGGCTAAATGAGGTGCAAGTCAGTGTTCCTATACTCCCAGACGACTCATTCTCAGTGTACGTCCCCGGATGGTAGAAGGCTTGGTTGACCCCGATGGTAGCCCACCCGAGTTTTCAATGCCGCGCGAGCGGTAAACGCGTCACTTGTCACTACTGCTCCGTCTCCATCATCCATTATTACCATTTATCCTTTCAAAACAGGGTGACCAAAAAGTTCTGGCAATTTTGTGTTCGCGCGTTGTTTGAGTGGTCATCATAGTCTTTTTCTCTCCAATAGGTTATTTGTATTCCACAAGCGATTTCGATCAAATGTATGAGTCATCTATCCGATCACTTTCGATATCTTCTCACAATGGGTCAAGAAAATCAAAAGGTCGTAGTTGTTGAGATGCACTCCTTGGTCGGTGCTGGCTGCTTGAAGAATGTGTTCTCCACCGACGAAAAGATTTTTTGATCACAACTACCGGAATTATCGTCAGCTCCTCAGAAAAGGCCAGCAGAAGACAACGGCAGCGAAATCCGTCGGACGCACTCTTTCCAGCCTCAGTCATGATCTGGGCCGTTATCTGTGCCTCAGGAAAGACGCTTTTTGTCTTCATCGAGCGCAACGTTAAGATCAGTGCTGTCAACTACCAACATCGCGCTCTTCGCGATGTACTAAAACCATGAATGTCGCAGCACTTCGGTCCGGATGACTCTGTGCTTCAGAATGCTGGGCTCCAGCACATTCTGTCAAATCCACGATTGCCGGTTGTGAAGAGCTGTTTCCGCGGTTTTGGGGCAAGGACTTTTGGCCTTGCAACTCGCTTCGTCCAAAATCCGGTGGATTACCATTTTGAGCAAAAAAATCTCAGGAATCTGATGCGCGACGGTGGACCACCTGAAAGCGGCGCTGCTGCGTGAGTGGAACGAAATTACAGTAGAATGCGCGACCATTGTCGTACAATTCGAAAAGCGACTGAGCAAATGTATTAAGGCCGAAGAAGGCAATTTTGAACATATGTTATGACTTTGTTGTATGCTGTCATTGTTATTAACTTGATGAAGATCCCAGTCGTCCAAGTTTACTGATTTACATACTTGAATGGTCTTTTTATACTACCAAAGTACGTCAAAAAATTGCCAGAACTTTTTGGTCACCCTGTATATACCTTGGACTAGGCAGTCTTCAAAGACGTCTGAGACGTTTTGGCTAGCGGAGATCTTCTCTCCTTGTGAAAGAGGAGTATGGTTGTTCAAGATTCTCCAGGGAATGTTGAATTAAGTCCATCTGTATCCCTTTTTGTACGACCATC
Organism: Cooperia oncophora; assembly: GCA_036418165.1. NCBI lineage: Eukaryota > Metazoa > Nematoda > Chromadorea > Rhabditida > Trichostrongylidae > Cooperia > Cooperia oncophora. Next base: position 19,735 of record MU912427.1, read on the forward strand.
TGTGGGATGTTTCAAACACACTCTCGGAGGATCTCGTTTGTTTTACTCTACTTCGCCTGTTAGTTTCGCTACATAAACGGATGGGCTCGTCTAGTTCAGAATTAGGATTTGTGGGCGGCCATCGTATTTCCTGTCATCGCCTTTTCCCCACTTCTCTGCTGTAAGGTTGCTTTTATCCTAAGGGTCTATTCAGAGGTTCCTCACCTGGATAAGAATTTCTTCATTGAAGGTGAACGACATCTGGTTATCGCTGCAACCTCACTTCAGAAAGGTTCCGCGCTTACGAACACCCGCCGCTCCCTCGAGTACGACCCCCCCCCCTGTTGTGATGATCACAACGATGCCGTGTCCTAGCTACAATATACCGACCCGGACGCCCACCGCGCTACCCGCCCACAAAAGTCGAACCTTAGCTGATGCTCGTATTTCTTCAATTGCGACATAAATATGAAGTGAAAGGACTATGAAGTGGTTGCAGTGCTGCATGGATTTAAGAATATTCTGGCACCACGCCAACGAGCACAGGCTTCTTTGGGGATTTTCACGTCAATTCGCTCTCCGCTATTTCCCTGTCTATATATGAGTGTGTGTAGCGGTNTGCAGTAATGTNTCTACTTCCGTCCGTACAACAAGCAGGCAGGGAGCCAGCCAGAGTGTAGTGAGACTCGGGTGCCATTGCCATTCATGCTCCGCCACCGCTGTCGCTCCAGCAGCTACATGTCTATGCCCGAGAGGGTTACTTAGGTGTGCTCTCTCACATTTTGCTACTTAACCGCTCCGTCAGGGCACGCCATCGTTGTGATCATCACAACAGGGGATCGTACTTGGCTTCGAGGGAGAGGGGGTTGTAAGCGCGGGGACCTTCCTGAAGTGAGGGTGCAGCGACACCCAGATGTCGTTCAATGATGAAAGACGTATCCATTTGAAGAACCTCTGAAGAGACCCACTCAAGACAGAAGCAACCTGACAGCGCAGAAAAGGGGTACGGGCGATGACAGGAAATACGCATAAATAAATATAAATAAATATAAATACCACAACGACGTCAAAAAGGATAAAGGATAAAGTCTCCTCCGTTGATCAACCCCTTTGTGGGATGCGGCACGCATTCTACTTCCAATCAGAATCGCAGTGGCTCAATGAATGTGATGAGGCCTGTACAATGACTTGCGGTGCCTGCCGATGTACAAGTCAGTGTTTTATCCTCCCAGGCGAATATGGTACCATATTACAGTTCCCGCAGGGTAGAAGGCTTGGCTGGCCTGGGCGAGAGTCGACTCGGGATTTGACACCGGCATCGCGCGAGTGGTCAGCGCGCCACTTGCCACTATAGCACCTTCGCGCCAATGAATATCCGTCATAAACTAATAATAAGGATAAAGGATAAAGTCTTCGCCATTGATCAATCCCTTTGTGGGATGCGGCACACATTCTACTTCCATTCAGAATCGTAGTGGCTTATTGGATGCGATGTGGCCTATACAATGACTTGCGATGGCCAGCCGATGTAAAAGTCAGTGTCTTATCCTCCCAGACGAATCTGGTACCAATTTACCGTCCCCGGGGGGTGGAAGGCTTGGTTGGCCTGCGCGGGTGTTGACCCGGGATGAACCCGCCCCCGCGCGAGTGGTGAGCGCGCCACTTGTCACTACATCATCTCCGCCTCCATAAGCTAATAGACAGATGAAAAGACACCACCGCTCCTTTCTATTGTAGAAGCACACCTACTTGCACGGAGGAAGCCCTCTCTAGCAGTTGCACCTTCCCAAAAGCTCTGCGTGGAAGCCCTATGCATAGCGCATCGCAGAAGTGATGCCAATTGGTACCCAATGAAACATTTCCTGATACCCTTGGCGAAAACATCGTTTTAGAAGCATACACAAGTCTTTGGACCGACCGGAGGTTCCATGGCGTCAGAGATGTTGAATTTTTGGGTCGTGGGGCAGTGATCACGTTGTGATCATAACGAGGTATTTTTCGAATAGCAGGCTTAGGAATGAAGTGAAAGTCGTTTTAGTAAGAAGAGATCCTCTTGCTCCCGGCTCATTTTTTCTTTTCACGAAATGCCCTGCGTGAAGCTTGTTATGGATGTCTAAAGCGTAGCGACTTATGGTTGCCCCCCCCCCCATGATTACGCAAGGATTACATTGGGGAAAACTTCTAGGAAAGGATTTTTTTTTGAAATCGCTCAAACTCACGTAACAAGAGCCAACGTAGTTCCACTCATTCCCACTTTCCACTCTCGAGAGCTTTACTCTCAACGAAGTTATGGGTGTACTAACAAGGGAGGGATACTAACTCGTCCTGGCCATTCAGAATGAGATGTATACTCTTAGAAGCGTCTTCGTACGCGGATATTAAATCTGGCTTCCAAATCTGCTAAACGATTCTGGGTGAGGAGTTACGGACCTTTTTTGCTACTGTGCTTAACCATTGCAGTGCGCCCCCTGCTTATGCTTCGCGCTTGTAAACCCTTCGAGACCCAACCGCCGTCGTTGTTTGGGGGCGCAGTAGGTAAGTGGATGGACTCAAAGTCGTGCGATGGAGGTTCGGGTCCTTGATGCGTTTCGTAGTTTTGCTTTTTCTTGAAACGTACGCTCAATATCTGGGAAGTAGTTTTGCATACCTGTCCGACCACCAAGACAACTCCCTGCTCTTTATTGAGCCCCGCGAACGATTTTCGTGAAAAATTACACTTCTACCTAACTCGTTCATGCAAGGGACCCAATACACATGCATATCTGCCTGAAGTAACGTGACCTGCGAAATTTCACCATCATATAAAATGACAAAGTGTGTGGGCAACAAAAGATTTCAACATGTTCGGTAGCTCTAATCATCCACGCACACATCAGCCAACACCTCTGCGACCGTGCCTACCATAACCAAAGTAATATTAGGCACTGTTGAACCACTCCTACCCCAGAAAGCTCAAAAAAATTTTCTCGCTGTAACGTTGTCTGCAGATGCAATTCAATGCCCTGATCACGGTTTTAACCCTCGTTTCGAGCGCTGGCGTCATTTGGCGCCATTATGCACCAATTTGGCGCCCACCCCTTTTTTCCTCCAAAGTTAATGAAAACTCGCATATGGGGGTTAATTGAGGTCCTGATTAAGAATATCTCACAGGTTTAGAGCGTTGGCGCGATTTGGCGCCATCATGCGTCAATATGGCACCAAATTGGCGCATAATGGCGCCAGATCGCACCAGCGCCTAGCGCGAATGCTGGTTCCGTAATCAGGACCTCAATTAACCCCCATATGCAAATTTTCATCGACTTTGGTGAAAAAAATGGTGGGCGCCAACTTGGCGCAGAGTGGCGCCAAATGACTCCAGCGCTCGAAACGAATGTGATATTCGTGATCTGGGCACCGAATTACACCTATAGGCAACGATTCAGCGAGAAAGGTTTTTTGAGTTTTCTGGGGTACGAATGAGTGTCAATGTCAATTACAAGGTTGTCGACACACTGTACGACAACCTTGTAATTGACTGCGAGGAAGATAGCTCGTAGAGGATGACAATATGATCCTCTCTGATCACGTGTGATGGCGATGAAGAAAGTTCCCTAGGAGATAGAAGAACAGCTACGTCACTTTGGGGATGTAAAGGTCCCGATAGGGAGGGTAGTTCGGTGCTAACGTATTTGGGGGGGACCACGCGGCGAGCGGCGAGCCATGACTCATCCGCTCTTCTGCTCCCTCGTCGCAAAAAAAAAGTGATTTCATGTTTGGGACATAGATATAACACCGTCCTAGCTATATTCAAAAGCTAAAACAGTTAAGGCTGAAAAGTGCGAAGAAACAGTTGTAGGCTGGAAGATTTTGCCTAAAATACAAACAATTGTTGCCTTTCTGTTGATTCTTGACTATAAAAGATCAAATATTTGATGCTTTCAGCTTCTGTGGGATTTCCCAGCAAGTTCCCGGTGAATCTTGTTTGTTTCATTCTAATTTGCTGCTAGTTTCCCGCTTCAAGTATGCCTATGAGTGAAGAGCTGATGAGTCATCACTCGCCGCTCTCCGCGTGGTCCCCCCCAAATACGTTAGTACCGGTAGTTCGCTTGTACCCATTGCCCACTTATGGACTTCACTTTATACAAGTCCATATCAAGTATGCGTGTGGTTTAAGGAATGAACCCATTGCCTTCTACCGTTCGAGTGCGATAAAGTCGCATTAATTACAAAAATATATGCGTTAAATAAAGCTGCCATACCAACGCTATGAAAATGAATGCTTTCACTGAAGTCAAAGTGAAACCCCTCTCAAAATTCAGACATAGGGTCTAATAAGCAGCAGGGAGGGGTCTTGGTGGTCGGACAGGTGTGCAAAACTACTTCCCAAGTGTTGAGCGCACGTTTCAAACAAAAGCAAAACTACAAAATGCATCAAGGACCCGAACCTCCATCGCACGACTATGAGTCCATCCACTTACCTACTGCGCGACCCAGCCACGATCGCGGTTGGGTCACGAAGGGTTTACAAGCGCGAAGCATAAGCAGGAGGGCCCGCACCCGCAAAATGGTTAAGCACAGGTAAGCAAAAAAAAAAAAAGGTCCGTATACTCCTCACCAAGAATCGTTTAGCAGATTTGCGAAAGCCAGATTTGATATTCAGCGTCCGAAGACGTTCTACAGTATACATCTCATTCTAAATGGCCAGGACGAGTTGGTATCCTTCCTTGTAAGAGGGGTTACTTTCTGAGTATTTAGCATGAAATTGGCTCCACGTTCTGTAAAATAGCGGCTCCAATACGCTCGTATTATTGCGCTCGCCGGCGCCGCTAATACAGCGCGACAGCGAAACAGTCAATATTCGAAAGCTAGCCCACAATTCTTCCATAGAACTTCTGTCGTGAGTTTTCTTGTCGATTGCTTGGTATTTTTCGTTTTTTTTTTTTTTTCTTAGTAAGATGCGTTGTTGTGTAGTCTTTAGCACTATCGAACTATTCCCCTACCCCAGTCTGCCGAATCAGGCCAATTTTTTTATCGATTTTTTTACTAGAGGGAGATTTGAATGGAAAAACTGTGTACAGTGGTACTATTGACGTCCTGAAGTACGAATGTCGCACCCGCTCCGCCCAAAACCTTCATCGATTTCGGTGATTTAATGATTAGGTATTTTGGCGCCTCGTCACATGCGCCGGGTTGAAAAACACTTTTAAAACACCGAAATCGAAAAAAAAACTTAATACGGGGGCTATATGTGACATCCTGTTCACCAATATGATATTCATTCTTGACCCAGCTCTAACGCAGGGACACTATGGTCATCTTCGCATTTGCTAAGACTAGCCTGGGCCTGAGGGAAATTCTTCCCTTTTTCTCAGTTTCAGCCTCAGCAGAGTGCAAATAGGTATGGAAAAGTGTGTGCTGCTATGGAAAAATGATGTCACACTCGTGATCAAGACATCGAATAAAATCGATAGACAAAGTTTCAGCACAAAAATTTTTGAGTTTTCGGCCTTAGGAACAGTCAACAGCCCAGTTCTCTTTATTTCATTTTCTTCGTCCCTTTTGCGTTTCTTTTTCATTTGTACCCTTGTGAGAGGGAGGGGGCGGGGGGATCGTATTCAGCGGGAAATGATCACAGGCGTGATGGCGTGCCCCTGCGCTCAGTGCTGCTTCGCGGCTAATGCCGTTTGCCGCCAGCCAACTCTTGCACCGGGCGGAAAATAAATTGTGGAGGACGTGATCACGTACCATGCTTTTCCATCTCGCGCGCAGCTCTGGCGCCGTCCTGCTGGTCCTTCAGTCATTTTGTTTTCTCTTTTTCTTCTCTTCCTTTCTTTTCTTTTCTTTGTTTTGTATTTTTGTTGCGGATTGTGCAGGAATGCCGAAACGCATAATTTCCGCTTGGTGAGGCTAAACGATCAATCCTATCAAGTCACTGTCCGTCATTTCGGCATTTCTGCAAATCCCGCGGAATCGAGATCGAACAGATCACTATGTGAATATGAAAAGATAAGTTTCGTAAGACCAAACATGGACAACCCTTCAATAACCCGTAGCTTCAGGAGAAACTTAATGAACGTCTCGCAAAGCTTTCTAAAGGTGTCGCCGTTTTGAAAGTCGGTGGTGGCTTCTGAAGTAGCAGTTCAGAAGAAAGATCGCGTTACCGTGCTCTATGTGCTACCCGTGTCGCTGTTGAGAGGGAATCGTAGGCAGGAGTAGTCGCGCTTCTTCGAGCTCTTGAAAGTTCTTGAAGGGTTCAGGTGCCGCTCTTCTTCTGTTTTTCGGAATTCTTAAATAGTTGAAATTTGTGCTAATCCGTATTGATAGGCTGCGAAAACCAGGCAAATGGGTGTAAACATCATCAAAAAAGCAGTTCGTCAAAAAATCCAGCACTATTTGTCAGGAATGCCGGCTTGGAACCAGCTTCCACAGTTTGAGAAGGTTTGTAGTAATGTGTCGTCGTTGATTCGTTCGTAAACATTTTATCTCAGATCCACTGAATGACAATAACTGGTTACGGATACAACGCACTCAATGACAAGTTGTCGACATGTTTGACGGCTGGTATCATCGATCCCACAAAGGTATGTGTAATGAAGTTCTGCTGTGTGCAGTAGTCTCTGAAGTGACGATCTCTTCCAAAGTCCGACTTCCCATCAGCTAGTGCTGTTGTAGCTTCCGTGAGTTCCATTTCCCAGAAGTCAAAAGTCCTTTTTCCTAATATCCAGTGTACTGTGAACATCCAGAGTCACCTCATGTCGTTCAGGTTGTGCGAACGGGCGTTGCAAGATGCCGGCAGGTGTAGCTTCGTTACTTGCCTACGACGGAATGTGTTGTTAATGAATTACCTAAAGAGGACCCAGTGCCAGGCGATGGGCGGTATGGGAGGATTGGTGGATGGGCGGAGGAGGAATGTTCTAAAACACGACGCCTAGGATTTATTTCTAATTTGCACTATTGATTCCACTTCTTACGTTATCCATCTTTCGCTCAATTTGTTGCACGTTATAAGTTTAGTAGATAGTAGTTGTTATATACTAGGCATAGTTAGTTTTTGTTACAATGGTTTTCTATCAGTTGTACGTTGTATTTGGAGTAACCATTTGCATCTCAGAACGTTGTTGTTTTTTGTGTTCAATCATAGATTAAATAAATATCTTGCCATTTTATTGTCTTTGTTACGCCAAACTGCTGATTGAGTTGGGTCACCACTTAATGCAATTGTGGCGAGGCCATGCGATTTATGTTGTAGTCAGCTGTCTTCAAATGGCTTTTTTTTTTCTTTTTCCAGATCGCAATTCCATGTCCGACCGGACGGCAGAGGGTCAAACGTTTTATTGATTTACAGTTTTTCAATTAACGTAGCTACTTCCTCACGATCCATAATCGACTTTCAATCCATCTTGGCAATCGTTGTGAATTCTTCTGACTAAATGTTAAAATCCGACATCGCAAGATGTAACCAACTTCGTTTGGCTAACCTTTCGGCCTTGTCGCCTTCGTCGGAGCCTTAGGAGAGCACGGCTTGCTCGAGTTTCGACCACCATGTTTGTCCGATACGTCAGCCAAATAAAGTTGTTATCTTGGTTGTGGTTTAAACATCTTACCGGAAGTAGCTACTTCCCTTCAAAAGGTCGGAGCAGTGGAAGTCCTATTTTCTTGTGAGAACAGGAGCGATTGTTGCTTTTCAACGCTGCAGTTCTCGCTTCAAGGTTTATCACAAGATCGCTGAGCTAGGGCAGATAGATATCTCAGCCAGCACTCCAATCTACACTCGAAGATAAACCCGATAAACAAGAAAAAAAATCAAATCAAAAATCAGCAGTCCATCATATTGTAACGATGTTCATCGTACTAAATAAGCCTTTTGAACAGAACCTCCGGGATGTTGTACACGGCTCATAAGATAGAGCGCCCCAATGAAAAGAATTCAAACAGGAAAGTAGCATCTATCTCCAACATCTCCGGGCACCACTGAGCGAATTTTCAAGTATTGCGCGTGAGATGGAAGGCATGGTACGTGATCACGTCCTCCACAATTTATTTCCGCCCGGTGCAAGAGTTGCTGGCGGCCAAACGGCATTAGCCCTGCTTCGCTGTGGGTCCTTGGCATCGTAGCACAATAAGAATAGCAGGGCAGCAGGGTATTACTACCCTCAAGCTAACAACTACATTAACAAACAGTGAGTGAGACAGCTTTCTTTCAATTCTTCTAATGGTTCTACTTGGAAACTAATATTCTGGTGCAGTAATAATTGTAATCAGTGGAGGATTTGTATGATAAGATTGACAATATTAACGAGCAAAAAGTGCAGCTCACTAAAGAGATGTATGATACTGTTAATATGTACGTTCGCGAAATGGACAAAACGATCGATGAGTGTCGAGTAAAATCAGTAATTTAGCTGTTCAAAAATTGTGTGAGAACAACGTCAAACTCCAATGTTTATGTAAGAAAAACTCAAAACATCGCGAGTCTCAAAAGTTTTTCAAAATGAGTTAGTTGATTGATAAGAAATTGATTGGATTGATAATTCCCATGGACTTCTATATTTAATTAATTTGTTTATTTCTGAAGTAGGTATAGTGTCTAACTGGAAACAAGCTGAATAATTTTAGGCCTGAAGAAAGTGCTTGGCACCAAAATATTGCAGCTAATTCACTTTTAAAAACTTGAGATTTGTGAAGTTTTTTGAGGTTCTCGAAATGAACATTAAAGGCAAATTCCGCGATAAAATAAGGCTATGACCTCTCGAATGTGTCGGACGATCCGGAAGGCGATTTTTGACGCTGCGCTACTTTCAAGATGTGAAAATGGCAAAAATCCGCTAGAAGCTGACTAATTAGGCCCATGGACACCCCTTAGGCCCATGCCGACCCACTCACCGGTTGGCTAGCTGCTAGTAGCCACTATGTTATCTTTCTCTATAACATTTCGGACTGCTTTTTCTGCTGCTTTTCTCCGCTAATCAGATACTTAGCACTTTTCTGTGCCTATTTGAGTGCCGTTTCCCGCAATTTGCGGTCGCGAACTGTGCCTTTAAAGCTTCACGTTACTCCCTTACACTCAGATGAAATAAAACTTCTGGATAGCACAGTACTCCGAAACACATTCTTGTAATTGTAATTGCAACTGCAGCTCGTAAGTGAGCGTACGTCCTGTTCTCAACAAACACGTCTGGTAATTTCTCGAAAAGTAGATGAAGTTAAACGCTCATTTCTGTTCTCAGCTCTTTTTTTGTGCCCATCGTTGCTGCAGCTTTCACACCACATGACAGAGAATTGACAAGCCACACAAAAAAGAACAACACCAAAAAATTATTTAAAAAACAAGACAGCAAAAAACAATACACTTCACAAGAACCACGAGATATCACCGAATAATAACAGTAAAAAAAGTTGTCAAAAAACGTGAGCCAAAGAACTGAGGACAACCCCCCGCGCGAAATCCTGACACGAGACCAGTAAACAACAAAAGCGAAAAGCAGGCACAAACCACGAGAAATAACTACCTCATGAAAACCAACGCGTGTTACTCATAAATGGACGCGGAACACCTGGCATCATCGCCTCAATCAACCTTCCTGATACCCACCATGATTCAACCGACACCTCCACAAAAACCACGTATGACAACAGTCTAACTCCGTACGCGCACCCGAACTCGGGAGCACCGGCCATTATCGGAAATTCGTGTCCAAACCCACTCCAAACAACATCCAGAAATGACGAGAACAACTACTCTGTAAATAAAAGACGTCACCCCCATGGATACAACACATCACTCTCCCTGGAGATTCTAGCTAAACTCACTCGAACTCTACTGAAGACCCACCCTCCTGACAAAAAAACGCGAGAGAAGGCCACGCCCCTCACCACGCGCAAATCAACCGTCGCCTAACAGAAGACTCCTAAGAGATCACACTCAATCAGCCAACTCCAATGGAGTTAGACGCCAAACCCGAAAACTAAGACGTCGAGTTGCAAGTAGTGTCTCATTAAGACGGAGTACCCGGAATCGGGAAGACCGATATTTTGTTTGTAAAACCCGAAGTGAAGCGAACGCTGGCGATTACATCCAGACAAGATAACAAACCCCTCCCGCAGAAAAAATAAACCCTCCTCCCGCAATCCTAAACGAACCATATGCTCCGTTCGCCCCCACACACCCACCCTCATCTCGGGAAGTTTGTCCTCAGCGACAAGAGTCGTCTTGACTCGCCAAGCACACAAATGGAAATTGAACAGCAGCTGTCATGGAACACAGACTAAGCCTCAAACTTAAGAAATCGAGAAAGGAAAAAAGAAGTATCGTCACTACCGAGGATATGAAGAAAAAGCGAATGACAAACCTAATATCAAAACTACAGTATGTACCACCCATGCCAAACCCCATCAAAAAAAACCCTAAACACGATTCCACATAGGGCACTCCGCGAGAACAGCGCACGACGAGCTACAAACCCCGGGCGGTCCTGTGGCCGGAGCCAAAGAAACACAAAAACCAGGTCGACTCGTCCTAGCAATCCGCAGAGTACACTGCGAAGATCGACGAAATTCGCTGAGCCAGCAAAAGACCAAACTCTATCATCGAGAAAACCCGGCGCGCGCTCCCTGACCGCAAAAGCCAGTGAGCCGAGAGAAGAGTACAATAATAATATATACGAATAACTGGAACTTGTGGTAAACAAATTAGCGTGTCCGATCAAAAAATTTAAAATGAAAGTAACCTTACAAACGAAACACCACCCACCTTGACACGTCACACTCAGGAGGAAGAACACAAAAGTGGACTTTGTTTTGGCTTTTATGCACACCAGACACCCCTCCCCACCTCCCCCCTCGTTTGAGCGTTTTGGCGTCTCGACACCAAATCCCTCACGCTTATAAACCCGCACAACGACAACAAACAACAGCCGTTATTTGCGCGGCGGGAAAAAAAAAAGACAGCCACCTCTCCGGAACATAGGCCGTGCCTTTCGCAAATGCGTTCCCCGCCGCGAGCCCCACAAAACAACTGTTGCGCTCCAACAAAATGGTCGAATAGTTCCTCCAGTGGACGATCGCCAAACTTTTTTGCCTCAGCTAAATGTGCAAAATTTCGCAAAACAATACAAAGAAAAACCCTTCCCCACATCGCCCTGTTAAACTGCGTACCCCCCAACACGAACCACACCCATCAGCGCCCTAAACAGCGCACCCAACATCCCACCAAAATTCTTTGAATCTCCCCCATTGGAAATGACCCCAATCCCATCAATGCCCAAACAACCGCCCTCTCGGCGCAAAATCAACCAAGCCCGAACTCACCAACCCAAAACCCGAATTTCGCTCTACGGCGCGAAAATCCGCTGCTTCGATTAACAAGTGCCTCCCTAAGCTTCCTTTTAAGAAATTTTCTGGAATGTTTCCTGCTTTTCACACACTTAAGCTACCACTCTATGAATTTATAGCATGAAAATCACAAAAACCCAACAACTCCCCCAAAATATGTCCACACGTGCGCCCCAAAAGCCCCAAATTTTAAACCACAGGCTCATCTAGTCACTACCTTATGTTAAAATTTTTCCATAACCCCCATCATCCTCAACGATTGCGCTTTCGAAAACACAACCGCAAGTCCCCCGAAAAACCCCCACCAACCAACCCACCACCCCCACACCCCCGCGCAGAAACCACAACAACAAGATCCACTAACCCAACAACCCCAAAATACCCCCAACAATAACTCCAGAAAATCCACAACAAACGACCAGCAAACGACTCACACCCACACACAAACACGTAACACCCAACGCCCAGCACGGCACACCCACTGCTCCAACAGGTAATTGACTAAACCACGGACAATAGCCACTTGCAACCAACAATACATGCAAATAAAATCTCCCCGCACCCACCACCCACCATTAGGCCGGGAATAATCCACAACCAACACCCACCAACTTTCAAACCAAAATGAACTATCTCTTCGCACAGCGACTTCTAACAAATACCTTTCAACCTAATCAAACTAAATATTAATCCATATTTTATTTCCACTATCCATATTTTATCAACTTGTTCACATCTCAAGATCACCAAAACGGCGTATACTGAGAACGAATGATACATTCGTGACCAGAGATGTCAAATAATCCATTGTTCGAGTTCGTACCTCAAGTTCGTGCCAAAAACTCGCTGGCGCCAAAGTGGAGCCGCTGGCGCCACGAGTGCGGCCAATCTTTGGAAAAGGGCAAACGATCACATCTCTTAAATACAGAGGATCGACAAAGAACATCAGGTGTAGACGCATAATCATCCTAAATCTCAGTGCTCAAAAAGATCGCGAATGAGCGCTGACCGTGGCGTCCACTGGAGCCGGCCTGAGATCTCACGTTCATGATCAGAAGGCCGAACACGCTGAAGTCCATGCACGCAAAGGTTTCCGAGAGAGACAGAAAAAGAAATATTTTTGAGTGTTCTCAGCACACAGAACAAGCCCATTATAACTTAGCTTGAACAAAGACTCGAACATATAATATATCTTGCAAAAAAACTCAATGTCAAAAATATCTCATGGGCCCAAAAGAACAACCCAATTTTCCCCACTTGAGAGCTCCATCATCGTCTTACGGAAAACCTCCCCTCAAACAGAGCTTAGTTAAAGCACACAGACAAGAAACAGAAACAAAAACACTGCAATTGGCCCACTGAGCAACGACAGGCGCAAAAACAGACACCCCCCCACACCACCCCACATAACAAACTTACAAAATCTACATCCAAACCCAATCACTACCCAGCAATATACCTACCCCCAACAACAAACCACATAACCAAAGTGATAACCAGAAAAAGTCCAATGAAGCCCACCGGTGCTCAAGGAAAATATCGTACACGCTTTAAAAAGTGTACGCAGAGCCCCCTGTGTCCGCGACCGAGTTCACATCGATTATTTATAATAGATGAAGAAATGCATGATTTCTGCACATGGCGTCTTTGTAGCAATCTTGCTGCATGCAGGCAAAGGGCAGGGAATGAAATGTGAAGAATATCGCTGTGTTAACACCGGGATATGTACAGTGTTCAACAAAGTCATTGGGGTATGGATGACGATTCCCTGACCAAGTGTCCTAGGTACCTAGGTACGAGGTCTCAGTGATGAACCTGCAGCTCATGAAATTCCTTGTAGAGCAATAAGAGAAAAAAAAAAGCCTGACCACACCCTGAACAGAGACCCACGCAGTGGAGCGGTACCTTGTGCAAATTTGTCGGATGTCACACAAGGTCAACCAGCAGGATTCAATGTGCATCCAGTTCCTTTCAAGAGCATAGAAATTTGCCCTATGACGCTCCAGGTAACACTACGTACACGCGGAATTCCGCTCGTAAGGCGTTGTCTTGGTAATCGTGGTCGCAATGGTTGCATTACTCACACGTCTCCAACTCCTTTATCACGCCGTTTCGAGTAAAATAAGTGGTGCAAAGAGCGCAATTTTCGCAAATGCGGACAGCGATCCCAAATGCCTGGAGCCATTACGCGGACCATTTGATCAACCGTTTTGTCTTGAAGGATGCTTAACTGAACGCAATATTGCTCAGCAGATTAGCAGCTTGGAGCAAAGGACCAGGAATTGTGTTGTTACCATCTTTCGTGTAGCTGGGATTTCCCGCTAATTACGACCCCTCCCCCAGAAGTAGGGTCTACGATCCCTCCCCTGTCACGAGGGTACAAATGAAAAGAAGCGCAAAAGGGGCGAAGAAAATGACAATAAAGAGAAATGGGCGCAATTGAACTATTCCTACGCCAAAAACTCAAAAAAAAGTTTATGCTGAAACTGTCTATCGATGTTACTCGATGTCCTGATCACGAGTCTGACATCATTTCTCCATACCAAAGCTATTTGGCGCTGTTGAGGCTGAAACTGAAAGAAGGGAAGATTTCCCGCAGGTCAGGCTGTGTCTTAGCAAAGCGCAGATGACCATAGTGTCCTACGTTAGCGCTGGCGCCAATAATAAATATCCGTAATCAGGATGTCAAATAACCCCGTATACAAGTTATCATCGATTTTGGTGATTCAGGGTATTTTGGCCCGGCGCCTGTGGCGCGGCGCCAAAATACCCTAAATCACCAAAATCAATAGAAAGTTTTGGGCAAAGTGGGTGTGTTATTCATGTTCAGGAGGTCGAAGTACCACTGTAACAAATTTCCATCTAAGTCTGCCTCTCTAAAAAAACTGATAAAAAATTGACCTGATTTCGGCAGACTGGGGTAGGAGTGGTTCGATAATGCCAAATACTACGACAATACAACCTTAAAAACTACTGGAAAACAAAAAAGAGATCTAAAATACAAAACAAACAACAAAAAACTCACCAGAAGTACTGGGAACTATGCATTAGTTTTTGAACATTAGATGTTCGCGGTCATCCGCAGGTCACGCGAGCAGTGCAATTCCCACGCTAATACAAACGCATTGGTGCGCGCTATTTTACGACCTGGAGCCAAATTCAGGCGAAACACTCAAAAAGTACCCCTTTTTTGAACACCCATAACTTCGTTGAAAGTAAAGCTCTTGGAGAGGGAAAAGTAGGAATGAGTTGACTCATGCTACCTGAATCTGAACGATTTCAAAAACATTCCATTTCTAGAAATTTTCTCCGTTGTGAACCTCTTCTGATCCTCATTTGATCATGGGGGTAAACCACAAGTGGCTGCGCTTTGAACATCCATGGCGAGCTCCATACACGGCCTTTCGAAAAAAAAGATGTGTGCCGGAAGCAAGAAGGTTTCTACTTTCCAGCAAGACTTTCATTTTATCCGTAGCGAAGCTATTCGAAAAAATCCCCCCTTGTGATCATAGAGAAATCACTCCCCCACTGCCCGAAAAATCAACCGCTCCGACGCCAAAGAATATCCAGTTGGCTTTAAGACATTGTTATGCTTCTAAAACGCGTGTTTTTGCCAAGGATACCAGGAAATAGTTCATTAGACGCCAATTGGCATCACCTCTTGCGCCATGCATAGCGCTTTCACGCAGAGCTATCGTAAAGGTGCAACTTCTATTAGGTTGTCCGGAAAGTTCTCAGCGTTTTGGGTATTCCACTTTAAACGATCGTAACTTTTTTAATACTCATCGGATTTAATCGAAATAGGCACCATTCGAATCAGCACACTTTTGCCAATGTGACAGCAGTCGAGAAATCCCGTCAAAGAAAAAACTGGGTGGTCGAGAATCCACGGAAGCCACGAAGGTCTGTTTTGCCTGGTCCTAATTGACGAAGAATTTTCCAGCAAGGCAGTTCCGCAAATCTTAGAAAAAATGAAATAAGCGCAAGCGAAAAAATAGGCGCACAAAACGCTGAGAACTTTCCGGACAACCTAATAATAAGGGTTTCCTTCGTGCAGGTAGATGTGCTTGCGTGGTGTTGTGACAAGTGGCGCGCTTACCACTCGCGCGATGCCGGGTTTAAATCTTGAGTCAACTTTCGCCTAGGCCAACCAAGCCCTCTACCCTCCGGGGACGGTAAGATGGTACCAGATTCGCCTGGGAGATAAAACACCGATTTCTGTATCGGCTGAACACCGCAAGTCATTGTATATCCCACATCGCATTCAATGAGCCACTGCGATTCTGAATGGAAGTACAATGCGTGCCGCATCCCACAAAGGGGTTGATCAACGGCTGAGATTTCATTCTTTATCTTTTGATAATAATTCATGACGTCGTTGTGGGAGGCCACCATATTTTGTCGTCGCCCGTTCCCCATTTTTACGTTGACAGGTTGCTCCTGTACTGTGTGGGGCTCTTCAGCGGTCGTTCACATGGATAAGTCTTTCATCATTGAAGCTGAACGACATCAGGGTGTCGCTGCACCCTCACTTCAGGAAGGTTCCCGCGCTTACGACCCCTCCCACTCCTCCCTCGAGGTCAAATACGATCCCCCTGTTGTGATGATCACATCGATGGCGTGCCCTGGCCAGATCAGCCTGAAGAATCAACATAAGAGTCCGGAATCTGTTAGAAAACAAGGTGGCGTCACCCAAAGTTGAAGCGCGGTATTTCCAAAATGTTCCGGCGGCATGTGCTCCAGTTCTATTTGGTACAAAAGAAGAGGCTTTTCAGGTGGGATGAGTTTGGCGCAGCGCTTTCCAGTTCCCCCATTTTCTCCGGCAAACTGCAAAATTATCACAGCTATCACTCTTTAGCAATAGCCGTTTTCCACCAAATGTTTCCGTTCACCCGCTTCAGTAACGAGAGGAAAACGAAGTCGTGCGAGGCCCAATCCTCCTTCACTAGCACGTCTCACCATAAAATGCATAAAGCCCTCGCCGCTGATCATTCTTGATTTGCTGCACGTTTTCTGCTTCCATTCAGAGTCGCAGAGCGTATTAAGGGCAATGCGGTCTATACAAGCGATTGTACGAGTCAGTGTTCTTACACTCCCAGATAGATGTGGTACTGAAGGTACATGGCCTGGTCGGCCTGGGTGGGAGTCAGCGCAAGTTTGGTCCGTGGAACGTGCGCTTGGACGCTATTGAGCACTACGCTGCTCAAAGAAGAAAGCATAAGCAAGACTTTGATCTTTGTGTCGGTTGCCCTGGGTGCGTAATGTTCAGACTTCGCACCGGCATCGCTCCGATCGCGCACTCGACACGATCGATGCGCATGCTTTCAATCTTTGGCAGCGCACATCAGTGGCTGGAGATTTTAGTCGAGTCTGTAGAACCCCCCTCCTCCTTTCCCTCCCTTTAGGAGTTGGTACGCTCCTCCCCCCCCCCCAGCCCTTCTGTCCTTCCTCATCGAATCGAGCTGTCGAGCGGGGGGGGGGCATATAGTAGGCATGAATAGGAATATCTCCTACAACGCCAAAACCTAAGTACGACCCCCTCCCCCTTTACAACGTCCATGAAGAGAGACAAATCAACTATCAAAATAAATTTTTTCCAGGCCAAATACGATCCCCCTCTCCTTGCGGCCAAATACGACCCCCTACTGCTGGGGATTCCCCAACAACGATGGGCCCTGATCTTTGGATCGCGTAGAGCGCGTGATCGTAGCGCTGTCGTCGCGAAGTCTGAACGCTGCCTGAGGCTTCGG
Source organism: Cooperia oncophora (assembly GCA_036418165.1). NCBI lineage: Eukaryota > Metazoa > Nematoda > Chromadorea > Rhabditida > Trichostrongylidae > Cooperia > Cooperia oncophora. The sequence goes on from MU912427.1 coordinate 36,774, forward strand.
ATAAGCCATAGAGCAGGAGTATGAAAGACTTTCCCTTTAGGTAGGGAATGTCCTGCGTCAATCACGTTAGTCGGCCATTCAGTTACACAACAAGTCGCTTAAAGGCAGTTGGCATGATGATTTGGTGCTCGGCCTTAGATGCTAGTAGGGCGCTATATAGTGGAGAAATGGCTAAAGAACGGAGTGAAACGGTTAAAATCGTGCAAAAAAGAGCCTCCATTTCAGTGTGTTAGAGAGCAATTTTTTACGAGTTTCCTGTAGGCATCTTGCCAATAAGCGCTACGGAAGGCACTGCTGCATATGTGCACCATATATCCATGTAGCTTCGGCTCCTTCATACCAATCCGCTCGCTTCATAACTCGCTTAGCAAATAAATCGATTAGAACGTCGGGAACGGTCGTACGTTTGTGGGCTAGCGGGCGTTTGGGTCGGTAGGTTGATAGGGCCCTGATAAGGGCAGCTTCCTTGGAAAAGGCACTTTGCAGCGCCTGCTCAGGGTCGCGGAATTCCGTCTTGCCAGGCGTATTAATACTACTCGTCTGGGGAATTTATCGTGCCACCTGCCTTCAAGGTGTCGTTTGGCAAGATGAAGCTTCTGACTGTGGAACTGAGTGGGCTCATTACTACCATGTCTGTTTAGCTGAAGAACCTAAAGGTAGGTGGCTCTACGTCTAACCTAGTCAACTCTTTATTCAGTTCGTCTTGTCGAGTAGACGACCTTCTCTTACAACTATAGTTTTATGGCTGAATCTCAGATTTAGTAATCTAAACCTTCACTCGAACAATAGTATACTTTAGGGACCGTGGTACTGCAAGAAATGCAGGAAGGGCATGAGAGAAAAAAGGAGAAAGCATCGAAAGTGGAATGCCTAGTGAGCACTAACGAAACTGGAGAAACACCGTGACACTTTGCCTTTGATTATTGGCCTTCCGGAACGCTATTTTCTTCTCGTTCCTATCATGAATAAAATTTAATCAGTGATTGATGCAGTTTTCAATGCTTGTATTAAGAGTATGCTAGTCGCCTGAGAAGGCAATGCCAGTTTCAGAAAGGACTAGTCTACAATATGCAAAGGTATACTCAAGACCCCTCACCAGTTTCTACCAGTTTCTTCAGTTTTCAAACTGAAATATTGGGTTGGCCCGTAAGTAAGGGCGTTTGTTTTACTTGGAAATTTCGTTAAAAAGTGAAAAGTTTTGCAAGCAGGTTCCATATCATGTGATGGGAAACTTTTCGAACTATGAGAATATCTAAACAGCTTCAGGTGAGGGTATTTTTTTTGTAAATTTTTTAGTCGTTGAAGTTGAAAGTGGAGTCGGCGAAAATTAGTACCTTCGACAGATGCCGCTATTTACGTCTGATCGAAGTGCTAAAATTGTTAAGCTGCTCCATAGATATGCAATAGGATGAGCTAGGAATCCTAGCGAGAAAATCCTCATAGGACGCTTCGGAACCGATTTCATGGGTTGGGAGATTGGCAACTTTCACCTCGCAGATGAAGGGCAGGATCACAAGTCATCGCGCCTGTTCCATTTGAAATTTCATGCTAATAGTTGATTGTTTTGCTGATGTGTTTTGTATGTTCTGACAGCAAATTTCGTGCGCTATGAAAATGCGATGGAAATCTGTTTCCCATAGCTGTTTACTTTCTGCTGTTTTCAGGTTTTTGGTACGGAATGTCAGGTCGATGAAAATCAGCACTCCCGACTTCGTCTCTCTACCGCTTTCCACGGAAGCCTTAAAGCCCTGGAGCAGCTCAATATATTCGTCAGGGTTTGAGCAAAGCATTGAGTAACACATTGATATTAGGAGGGCTCACAACTGATTTTGAGGAAAGCCAAACCGACAACGCTGACCTTTCAGACATCCCGTCGACCCATACCTCACGATTTTTTTTTGTTTTCCTGATTGAATTCCAAACAAAATATTTACAACACTATAAAAAATATGGATACCCACAATAAACTAGTCAATAATATATTCTCCATTGTTTCTTACAACCTCCTCCCACCTATTAGCCAGCTTTTCAATGCCTTCTCGGTGACTGAATGAGCTGGCTGATCGGTGGGAGAAGGAGGTCCTAAGAAACAATGAAGAATATATTATTAACTACTTTATTGTAAACATCTGTGCTTTTAATAGTGCTGATAATATTGTGTTTGAAATCTAATCGGGAAAACAAAAAAAAATGGTGAGGTATGGGTCGACCGAATGTCAGCCAGGTCAGCGTTGTCGGTTTTGTTTTTCTCAAAATCGGTTGTGAGCCGCCCTAATATTGACCTCTTACTCAATGCTTTACTCAAACCCTGATGAATATATTGAGCTGCTCCAGCGGCTTTAAGGCTTCCGTGGAAAGCGGTAGAGAGACGTAGTCGGGAGTGCTGATTTTCATCGACCTGACATTCCGTACCAATAATCTGAAAACAGCAGAAAGTAAACAGCTATGGAAAACAGATTTCCATCGCATTCTTATAACGCACGAAATTTAGCTGTCAGAACACGCAAAACACATTAGC
>MU912427.1:39391-49555 GCA_036418165.1 Cooperia oncophora
GAGCCGCACAGCAGCTAAACGACCTCAGAAGGATGAAAGGCCTGCTTAGTCTGACCGGATTTCTATTCCCAAACAATGTGCGTCGCAGCTGGGCTATTGCGCCGCATCACCTTTGTACATTTGAAAATCATAACTTCAAAAAAGATGCCCTTCTCCGACGTACAACTCCCATGAATTTTATGCATCGTTTCGGTAATAATGTGTGAAAGTGATAAGCATTGAACTGACCACGTCAATAATCTGGCTAAGCCTCAGCTTGAGTTTTATTGTGAGCGGCTCGTGTGGTCCACTAGCGGGTCTAAATAAAAAGCGAAATTACTTGATTTTTTGATGACTGAAAAATGAAAATACATTGAGTAGCGGAAAAGAAAGAGAGTATAAAAGAAGTTATTTAGTGATGATAAGACGTACCCTCTAAATCATGTGGTGGAATCAAACTTGGCGCTGATCCACAACATTTATTTACTGATGGTATTTTCAATCAACAACGCTGTTTTGCACATAGGAGACGTCGTACGTTGGGAATTCTCGACGTGTGCGTCGTATTAAGCCATTGGATGGGAAAATAGATCGTATTTGGGGTGGGCAAAACGGGTTCTCACTGTAGATTTTTCTCGTTTCCGTGCACTGTACCTATACTCCCTCCCCTAGTCGGTACAGAGCAGCAAACCAGTATTCAGTTGGCTGAAGTCGTCTATCTCCCGCTCGTAGTACATAGTACACGTACATCGCATGGGGCGGAGCCAGTCCTTATAAATGTGTCTTTATCTTTGGTGCACCCCTACTCTTGTAGACAATAAGAAGATGAATCGCTCCAGTAAGGAAGGTGCAACGGTAGTTTTCACATCACCCACACGATCAATGTGGACTGGGGATTCTATTGGGAGACAGCGGATGTATAAATTCTACCTTGCACGGGTCGTATTCGGGCACTCGAGAGGAAATCAAAATTGGCGTCTAGGAAAGCTTTTTCATTGCTGATTTTACCTTTGCTGATGCTCCATATATTCTCCGTGTTTGCATTCCCTGCCTACCCCTCGCTCGGCAGTAGAAAAACTTGGGTAAAAGGAGAATGCGGTGAATGTCGCTCGCGGAAGAGGGTACTAACGAGATCGTCATTCTTTTTTTCGGAGTGGGGGAAGGAGGTAGAGTGGTAGTGATTACGATCGTTCCTGCTCAGCGTAGGCGATCAGCGTGCTGATAACATCATTTCACACATACCCATGATGTTCCCTGCTGGAAGATCCAAGCTGCCACGACGCGTATTCGTGAGCCATTGACTCAGCTATCTGAAGCAGTTCTTTCAAATCAAACAGGTTGTGGTGCGAATGGCGCGCACGTGACACCATTTGCGACCTTGCGTTGTCGCGACCTGGATCTCCCAGCCCACACCAACTTGGACCATTCCTCTGGCACAGGGCATTTGAGTCCATTTTGTGCGGAGTAGGCATCTAACCAGTGCAAGAAGAAGCTGAGATTCTCTGATATCTAAGGCTGCGTTTATACTTTGCGGCAGCGTAGCGTAGCGCTTCCAGCGTACGCCAGCGGCAGTGCCGGGGAAAGGATAGATATCGATCTAGCTTCACCAGCGTCACCAGCGTACGCTAGGGCACGGGAAGCATAGCTATCGATCTAGCTTCACCAGCGTTTCTCGAGCGTTTCTCCAGCGGCACCAGCGTTTTGCTAGCGCTTGCAGCGGCAGGGAGTAGAGACTATGTGGCCGTGAGAGACGCGAGAATGTGTAATTGTAGAGACTATGTGGCCGTCGGAGACGCAGAAGCGATGTGCATTGTAGAGACTAGGGAGTGAGAGACGCGCAATCGATGTGTTTTGTACCCTCCAGCTCTCCCATAGTCTCTACACTCCACTGCGCTGCAACGCTAGCAAAACGCTGGGTCGAAACGCTGAAAATACGCTGGCTACGCTAGTCGTGACGCTGGTGACGCTGGGAACGCTAGATCGATATCCTCTCCCGGCACTGCCGCTGGCGTACGCTGGAAGCGCTACGCTACGCTGCCGCAAAGTATAAACGCAGCCTAAAGCAACATTGTGGGTTAATATTACAACACTGGAAAACAAAAAAGTGCAAAAAAAATAAAGCGGGTTAAAATAATATCAAAACCACAAAAATCGATAAATAAAGCTAATAACAAGGAAACGGAAAGTAAATAAGTTTTACCGTCTATGCCGATTGTAGTTAACCATGAGGTCATCGTACAACCTTTTTGCGTCTTCATTAGCATTGACGTAAAGGAACGACAGCAGCGAGATGACGAGGTTAAACACTTGCTGCATTTTGTCGATTATGAAAATCTTTTGTACAAGAAATCGCCGAGCGTCGTAGATGTTTCTAGTCAAGCATGCCCACGTCTAGCCGAATCCGTCCTCATAATTACTTTTCTGCAAAAATCGATTACTTCACTCGTATATTCGGCCAACAAAGAACGGTACAAATGTAGGGCGAGTGATATTGAACACAGAGTTTGAGCAAAATCCTATCCTGGGTAAACTGAGACTGTTCCAAGCTCAGAACGAGGGTGAAATGACGATATGTAGTCTTTCAGGTCTCTTGGGGAGGGTGAAAGTAAAGGATAAAGTCTTCGCCGTTGATCAATCCCTTTGTGGGATGCGGCACGCATTCTACTTCCATTCAGAATCGTAGTGGCTTATTGAATGCGATGTGGCCTATACAATGACTTGCGGGGGCCAGTCGATGTACAGTCAGTGTCCTTATACCTCTAGATGAATTTGGTTACAATTTACCGTCCCAGGGAGTAGAAAGTTGCGTTGGCTCGGGCAGGACTCGCCTAGAGATTTGAACCCAGGAAAGGAGTGGTAAGCGTGCCATTTGCCACTACACCACTTATGCCTCCTCTTGAGGAGAACGATGAAAATTTAGGATTACCAATGAGCAAGTCTTATAGCATAGCAACAGTGTAGTTTGGGGGAGGAGGGAGGAGGTAGGAGGAGTAGGGGGCGACCCACTTGGAAGCGCATCTGTGTCCTTTCCCTCAGCAAGACTTGAGGATGAGCACAAAAGGAGACTATGCTTCTGCTGGGCTTCCATCTAACGGCACGTGCGGAACGGCGGCTGAGCTACCTCTGCGCTTCTGACCCTCCCCCCCCCTCACCTCAATATTTCTCACTTGTTCGATTTTTCAGCGAAGTCGATCGATTGTCCTTTTCAGGATCAGGAAATTCTGTCTTCTCTACGACACATCCCTTAACGATCCGTCTGCGCTCCAAGGCGCAACCTTAGTTAGAGGAACACAGATAGAAGTGCGACTGAGTGTTCCCTCATCCCCCGTTCCCCCTCCCATTCACATTACCGCCTGGTAGTGTTATGCATTTCTGTCTAGTGAACGATGTGTATTATTAGGTTGTCCGGAAAGTTCTCAGCGTTTTGAGTGTTTCACTTTAAACGATCATAACTTTCTTAATACTCATCGGATTCAATCGAAATAAGCACCGTTCGAATCAGCACACTTTTGCCAATGTGACACCAGTCGATAAATCCCATCAAAGAAAAAACTGGGTGGTCGAGAATCCACGAAGGCTTTTTTGCCTGGTCCTGATTGATGAAGTATTTTCCAGCAAGGAAGTTCTGAAAATGTTTGAAAAGGTGATAGTCGGTTGGTGAAAGGTCTGGAGAATATGGTGGGTGAGGTAGAACTTCAACCCCCAATTCGTTCAATTTATGGATAGTGATTTGTGAAACGTGTGGGCGGGCGTTGTCATGCAGAAGAATCGGACCCTTTCTGTTGACAAGTGCTGGCTGCAGCTGACGCAATTTTCGGTACATTTCGTCGATTTCTTCACAGTAGGACTCTGCTGTGATGGTTTGGCCTGACAAAAAGTTATAGTGGATCACACCAGCCGATGACCACCACACTGTGACCATAATCTTTTTTTCGTGGAGATTCGGGCTATTGAGATTGCGCCTGGTGTTCGTCGGCATCCAACCACTGTCCGGAACGTCTCCTGTTATCATACATGATCCACTTTTAATCACAGGTGACAATTCGGTCAAAAACGGGTCGTTCTGCTGCGCAAAAGCAGGAAAAGAAATCTCGAGACGGGCCAGTCACTCAGATTAAAGGCAGTTGGCACGATAAATCGCTATAGAGATCTAAGGTTTATACGACTGGCTTAACAGAATTCCTGACCTCGGAAGGCGCCTCCGTGAGCGCCTTTCGAGACGAGGAGTACCCCTATAACGCCTTATCGAGCAACAACATTTACGTCCCAACGCCTTCCTCGCCCGCCCGCCCACAAATGGACGACCGTTCCTGACGCTCGTATTCATTCATTTGCTAAGCAAATTATGAAGCGAAGGGATTGGTATGAAGCGGCCGTGATGCTGCATGCATACATGGGTACACATATGCAGCCGTATCTTCGGTTAGCCGCTGATTGCGTAAGATGATGCCTACGAGAAACTCGTCCGAAATCGATTTTACAAGTCACTGAGAACGGCTTTTTCTTCGCAGAATTTTGACCGTTTCACTCCGTTCTTTCGCCATTTCTCCACTATACAGCGCCTTACTAGCATTTTAGGCTAAGTAGGAAACCATCGTGCAGCTGCTTTAAAGGGCACGCAATTGTCGAGTTTTTTCACCTTCCCAATGCGTTTCAGACCATCCGCAACACTGGATTTGCCAACGCTAGCTTTTCTGCAATCTCTCGAACTGTTTGGGATGGGTCAGCCTCCACAAACGCCTTCAATCATCAGGTATTGCTTTAGGTCGACCGCAATGAGGTTAATCTTCATAGCTGGAATCTACCAGAACAAATTTGTCGGAACCCCATTGTCTCGCCAACTGTTGGCTTTCTCCAAGCACTTATTGGGGCCCACACCTGCTGTCGCAGCTGTCTCGACTACGGATTGACCAGTTTTGTAGTGAGAAAAAATATTCGTCCAAAGTTCTTTGACATCTCAAAAAGTCTGGGGGAAAAGGTCAGGTTTATCAGCCGATCTAAAAGCTGTTGGTTTGAAACTGGCAATTATTAACCATCGATAGCGCAAAAGTTCTCTCAGGAGTTTTCTATAGACGCAGGGAGAGAATGAGTTTTTAAGCACAATTACTGTACAAAATAAACAGTAACACAAAACGCTGAGAACTTTCCGGACAACCTAATAGTATAAGTAGCTGGGACCAAAAGAAATTGGCGCTGATTTTTCACTAAGAAATGCGTTCAGTGCTGCAATTTAGTTACTCTCTCAAATTCCCCATGCTATTCCGTTCACAGATGAACCCGTCAGATAGGCACTTGTAGGATGTGAGCGCTTGGATCTAATGGTAAGAAGTACGCGTCTGATGAGGAACTTCAAAGAGCTTCATTTTGTGGAGTCTATGGAAAGCCACTCAATCACTCCACGTTCGCTGGCTGGTGGTAAGTGCCTACTGGTCATTGTTGTATCTTCTTACTTGCTACTTCAGAGAAGGAGGAGGAGCTGGAAAGGCTGCCGTACGTGGTCCATTCTGATTCGCTTCCATAGGATCGAGCGCCGATTGTGTCGCTGAGAAGAATACCTAAAACACTGGAATCTCACCCCTCCCATAGTTAAGGCAAAGCCCGCCGACCACAGATTGTGGGTAACGGGAACCGACCATAGGAACGAAAGAGCAGGCATAGGCTGACTTGCGGAGAAAACGCAGAAAAAAACACCGAAAAATACCCTACAATAGATGCCAATCGTTTTCAACTTGTACATGCATGCAATGAAGAAAACGCATGTTTGTACGAATTTCCACTCGTCGTTATCATAAAGATATCAGCTCTTTTATCGTATCACCTCACTCTCACCATTCGGAATGGAGAGAGATAGCATAGTGGCTACTAGCTAGTAGCTAGCAGCCGGGTGGGGGTGGGGTGGTCGGCGTGAGCCCAAAGGGCGCCATGGGCCTAATTGGTTAGCTTGAAGCGGAATTCTTGCGATTTTCACTTTTTAAAGGTAGCGCAGCCTCCGCAATCTCCTTCCGGATCGTCTGACACATTTGAAAGGTCATAGCCTTATTTTATCGCGGAAAGTGCCTTTAAGATTGAGCAGCTCTTCTGCCAAAAGAGAGATGTGAGCTGAGCAGACGTGGGGCCTAATTGGCCCACTGGACCAAATGAAAGAAAAGCCTCGTTTTGGTCTTTGTAGACTCTGACGCTTCTTATTGTCGACTAACATTATCTCAGGTCCCGTGCCACTGAGGAGCGCGAACGATTCGTTCTCATCCACGGAATGGCTAGCCCCAATGAAAAAGACGAAGGATGAAGTCCTCACCGATCACTCATCGCTTTTGGGATGAGGGACGCGTTCTCCCTCCCTCAAATCGTGGCTTATTGGATGCGATGTGACCTATACAATGACTCGCGGGGGCCAGCCGACACATGTCAAGGTTATAATACTTCTAGCCGAGTCTGGGAACCAACTTACCGCTCGGATAGAGAGTTTGCTTGGCCAGGACGGGGACAGATCTAGGATCTTACTCTCGCATCGCACTTTTAAGCTCAACAGCTAATCCGACTGGTGGGCTTTACCTCCAGAAAACCCGGTTTGATTGAACAAAAGGGAGAAGGGTTACAAGAGCCCATTTGTAGTAGTGGAGTAAATGTAGGACGAACCCAATCTGCCTTCGCTTCACTAACATTTCTAGCGTTTGCGTGAAATAGCGCGATTAAGAGCCGAGTCGTCACTGACGAACGTTGAGCGCCAGCAATGTCCACCCCCCTTATGCCTACACTAGAACACAGCCTGATCGTCCACTCTCCTGACCAATCCAGAGCAGCACGAGAAATCCACATCACAGGTCAACATGGAATACCGAGAAAATGGGGAAAAGAAACTTGCCCCTGTTCAAAGAACAAAAACTCCGAAGACGCTGTCCGCTTATACACGAAATACGCAATAAACATCTGAAAAAAGCAAAAACTGCACTGAAGAAGGACGGACCGCTAAAACGAAAACGTTCACAATCTCATCAACTGCGCGGACAACGGAAATGGGTATCCCCTGACGGAAGCGATCCCTTCTCGATCAGGACAGAACTTAAAAGAAACGCCCACTTTACCCAGCAACTGAGCTATGCCCCCGTAGTCGTCAATTGCCATTACCTGATTTACCATTGCAAAAAAATCCCTAATTAAATGTGGATCTGGTGTTTCACTTCTGTTACCTCCCATCCTACCCATCGAATCCCACCTTCATGAGGACTCATCGGTGGTTATCCGCGAATAGGTTGAAATCCCCCTCCCCACAGGAATAATCTGAACTTTCACCAGTATTCTCTTGCCGGCTCTTCCCTCCTATACACACGTCTCTGAAGCTCTTCTGTATCAAATTCTTGGGCAGCCATCGCTGTACTGCAGCTCGCCCAACTGGAAAACCACGTTGCCACGCAGCTCCCCTTGGCCTTATCCAGCGGACCACAACTATGTGATAGTCATCTTTGGAGGCCAGGCTGCTCTTAGAAAAAGCCCCCGTGTAATGTACACGAGTCAGTTTGCAACAATACCGAGCATTTGATTTCCAGTTTCTATGAGCCTTAAAAAATGAGTAATGGAGGAAACTAAGAATCATGGAGGAATATCAATAAAAGAAAAGCAAAAAAATAGAAATAGAATAAACAAAAAAGGAACTAGAATAACCATAGAATAAACAAAAAAATTAAGTAGCAATAAGTGGAGAGTACATAAAGATATCCCCCAGCCTTTTGATGGATATTAAACCACGATTCCATTTTTACGCTTCCACTGCAGACATGTAGCTCCTTTGAAAGGGCAACAACTTCTCGAACTGATAGGGCTTAGCCGGAAGATGGCCAGCCAAGGCATTTTAAGTAATTACGCCTACTGTAAAAGGAAAAGTGCTCGCCGTAATCATCACCTTGTGGGATGCACGCATTCTACTTCCATTCAGAATCGTAGTGGCTTATTGAATGCGATGTGGCCTATACAATGACTTGCGGTGGCCAGCACGATGTACAAGTCAGTGTTTCTTATTCTCCCAGGACGAATCTGGTACCAATTTATGGTCGGCCCGGGGCGTAGAAGGCTTGTTAGTCTGGCGCAGGAGTCGACCCGGCGACTTGAACCCGGGCGCCGCGCGAGTGGTAAGCGCGCCACTTGTCACTACACCACCTCCGCCTCATTACGCGTATTAATGTAGTATAAAGACAATTACTAATACTAATATCAAAATTACTTCCTGCTCAATACAATCAAGTCAATGGTAGTATCTCTTTTCAGAGACAAGGTCCCGAAAGATAAATCATCTTAGGGGCGACCGTATGGCTCAGAAAATTGCCAATAAATCCCGCGAATGGGTGAGGATGGAGCGGGTGACAAAAAATACCTGACACCCTCCCCGGTCTATCAAAATAACAAGAAACCAGTCCAGTGAACCACTCCTCAATCACCATCAGCCAAGGAAAAAATTTGGCTCATTACCATATCGTAGCTCACTCGGCCATGAAACTGCAACCTCTGATAAGAAATGATATTTATACTGGAGTTTCTTCGGCCCTCGGCATGTTTGTGCCGTGGATGCTTTACCAGTTATGAAGTTGGGCACGAGCCACCGTTCGCCTCGGAGGGAGCATTCTGCAAGGTTCCTACAACGTGGAGACATGTAAACTCGTGTAAGGCAGTACGGCACATATAATTGATGAAGTTCATACCATTTCGAATGTTTGCAAGTGTTAACAGACCTCACCGAGCAGGCTATGTTGGCTATGTCGGCTATTTTTGCCCCGTTTCGCAGCTCTTCAAGTTTACATGTCCTACCCAGGTAAGGAAACCGGGAGCAGTTCAGTTTGGTGGGGCATTTTTCTGGTTGCCATCGATCATTGATGATGCGCTCGGTCCAGACCTATAAATTCTTGTCAACCTGTGCTGTAACATGGCCCTTTTCTACACTTGACAAGACTGTAACAGCTCTCATCAAGATCAAACGTGGAAGTTAAAGGAACTAGCAAATAAAACCAGCGGACTAACCAAATGTCCCCCCCCCCCTGGAAAAAACAACGCCCGTAACCGAATAATCCGGCGAACTAGCCCAGCGATCCCTCCCAAATGGGTGACAGCGCTCCTGGGAAGCGACAATGCCGAAACGTCGAACCATATGAACGTTGCCATTAACGTTGTCAACATCCTTATTATTTACCAAAAACATATGCAAATTTCCAGCCCCATGAATGAACACAAAGAAATAAATGTGACATGAGCAATTCGAGAAGAATACACACTTGCATAATGGCTGGCCGCTTGGCGTCGTCTTCGATCGATAACCGCGCTTAGGCCCTCCGGCAGCAGCTGACTAATCCTCTACCTCAAGTCGACATCCCTCCGAAATGTCAAAAGAGCATGTTGGGTGGTAACACTTTTACTTCATACATATCAACCATTACCATCATGAACGGAATTATTAATTGTGATTGACGCACTTCACATTTTTTTAACAAATACATCCTTCAACACTAACAATTCAGAAAAAAAAATACAATTGGACTACTTTCACTTTCAATTGAATCAAATCGGACAACAACAGATTTCATCTTGACAACTCAGGCATCGCCCTCTTCCCCTCAAAAACAAGTCAAATAAAAACAAAGTTAAGTAAAACAAAACGTGATATCAATGGGCATTCTGCATTACAGTTTACACTTCCATTTTCACAGCAACACCAGCATTTGCAGGCTCGGCGCTTCCGTTCTCTCCTTCTTTTTTGTCTTTCTTCACTTCTGAAACTTTTGCAGCTTACTATAAGATCATGACACTTCTCTTGCTCTTTGTTAACACATTTTCGCAGCAGTGGTGAGAGGGGGAGGGGGAGTGGGGGTATGTGACAAGAGAATCGTTATTCGCCGCGCTGGTTTGCGTCGCGTGCGACGTCGCGCCCGCAAATGACGATGGTTCCAGGTAGTAGATGGCGACAACAGGCAATTCAGAACCGAAAATAGTCATGAATGTCTACATGAAGTCCGGTGCTCCAATCGACAGGTTAACACGAGTTAAGAAAACGCCGCGCCCATCGCCGCGCGCGGCAGAGCGGCAAATTACGATTCTCTTGCCCGTCTGCCGGGGGAGTGGAGGCATGTTTCACTTCTGCTACTTCTCACCGACTCATAATTGCCAGTTGTGCATCTCAAATACTAATGACAGGGTAGCAAATAA
>MU912427.1:66076-89862 GCA_036418165.1 Cooperia oncophora
CAAACTGACACTGTGTGAACCCGGCCTACTATGAATTTTGCCGTTGCGGCGGTGACCGCTTAGCGGTAAAATGCCCTCGGTCGCGGTCGTGCGATCCAATCGCTTGAGCGATCCGATCACGAACTCTGAACGCGGTATTTGGGAGGCCTCACCTTTTTAGCTGCATCCGCACAAAAATGAAAATAGATAGATCTGGTGCATGGGTACACTCGTGTTACTCGCAAGGTGCCAAACATTTACCCTACGTTTCATCGAGCTAGCTCCCCCATTTGTAGGGACGAGCAGCTGAAGTGTTAGATCTCTCTAACATGCTCTTTCTGTGTCCGTCCCATGATCTTTGCAGTGATTCGCGAGACTCACGGGACCAACAGTCCCTTAAGCTTCTTGTCTAATCAATCTTAATTCGTTGTTAACGGCACTTCGTTTTCGTGTTTGCTTGTTTAAGATTTAATTAGAGAATTTTGGAGATTTAACTACTGCTGCTGACGTGCGTAATATGTAATTGTACTTTGTAGACCGAGGAGAGGAGGAGCTCGGAGGTCGAAACGTCGCACAAACACGTCGATTTCTTCTATCAAAAGACGAGGAAATCTCATGCACAATGAAGCTCGGAAACTCTAAGACTGTACTTGTGAAGAAACGTGCTTGGGAATATGGCCGCAGCACGGCAAGAGAGCAATTACGCACGAGGTGCTACGTAACGCTGTTTGCGAGTGCTCTAGCGCCCCGGGGCAGTGTTCTGCACCCTCACGCGTCGGGTCCACCGACAACATACACTAGTGAGGCTTTAACACAACTGTGAACATAGTCTTGAGCAGGGAAGAGTGCCTCAAAAGCGCGCACTGGGAAGAACACCGATAATCGAACCGTCCAAACCTCATATCAGGCCCTGATTACTTTTTTCTCCAGTTATAAGGAGAAAATTAACGAACCGGTTTTCTTACTCATCCACGCATTCGCAGTTCCTGTTGCTTTCGAGTGCAGATAAGATGATGCAGCTGCATAAACAGCAGCGTCAAAATTCGAATAAGAAGTGGTGGAGTCTGAAAATTCAAATTACAACACTCACTTGGCACAGGAAATACGCGATTGCTAAGCCCTGACTATTGCTGACGCCTGAACACCACCAAAAGATATGTGAGGAAAGGAAAGAACATGGTGAGAAAGAAAGCTGAGAACTGCCATAGCTTCGACTACTACCGTTTTGGAACGACAGGCATGCACACTAACATCTATACGCACTTCTACTTCAGCACCTCACGGTATTTCTTCGACAGTATTGGACCGACACTGTCGGTTTTGTTAATAATCGGCTTGCCTCTCAAATAAAGTCCGATCATCACGGGTGAGGGCCTTATTCAAAAAGTCCATTCAAAAAGTCTGTTCACTCTTTGCCATTGTGGAGAATGAGCAATCGTAGTATCAGCGTTGCATGGGGAATGCTTGAAAAGGAATGTGCTTGTACCGATCTGGAAAACCCAGAGGTAAAGACAATGTTCAAACCGGAAGAATTCTCGACAAAGGACTGAATGTGAATCGCACTCATATTGCTAATTACCACGCATTCTCCAAAAGGAAAATAAGCGGAGGAGTCAATCGCCTTCCTCTGTCGCCAGTTTGCTCGAATTTTGCTTATTCTCAAGCTGCTCATTTTCCTGAGTTACATATCCACGGAATCCACGCATACTTCTTGCAGGCATTCTTCAAATAGCTTCTTCTCCTTCAGAGTTTGTCCCACTTAGTGCCATGGTTCGCTCTCCTGACAAGATGATGAGCTCCTCAATGAATGCCGGATCGGGGTGAATGCAGCCTATTTTCAAGTAAGTATTCAGCGTGCCAAGCAGTGTTGGCTGGTACTCCTTTTTGGGCCGCTCGAGTACTTCGAGCTAAAGGCCATTCTCACGATTTCAGCCTTACCACGAATACATGTTGGTACCACCGATGGCGCATTCCTCGCATTTTGTCAGCTATAGAGCCTATACCAAACTTCCTGCCAGCTACATCGTTATAAGTGCCGTCCAACAACACTTTCATTTCTATCACACCGGGACGATCTTTAAGCTCCACTACTTTTCTGTTCGCGGGCGAACATTTAACACCATAGAAAGTCGTCTGTCGAACGACACTTTTATAAATCTCCGACTTGAAGCATTTTGGTGAATTCTTGCCGCAAACATTCCAGACATAGATTGCCCTTCAGACTGCACTCACCCATTTGCTCAACTCCCAAAGAATAAGCGATTCCGAGAATCCCAAATGTGGAGTTTGTGGTTTCGAGTAACCGTCGCCATCGATACAGTTCTCATAATGACGGGATGTAGGTGGCGGCGTGGCATATTATGACGGATCCGCGAAACGCGTCACTCAGCAATCATGCTGACCGGCCCAGGTTCCGCTGTTCCTTCTCTTTATATTTCTGGTTGAACATTTCTTCATTTACTGATAATTGATTTGAATGTGTGAAGATAAACCGACACCAAAAAAAGTCTTACTGCAAAAATTCTGAAGATCTGTTATAATGTTGTCATTGTTGAAGCCCGTATTCATGGTCAGTATTTGTTTCTTTTGGTTTGAAATTCTTCCGTTGGTGTTAATCTTTTAGTTCTTGGTTACACTTAATCCTAGGGTCATACCCTCCGCGGATCAACTGCTCGGGCAGTGGATGCCTCGTTTCCGCCAAAAGTGACGTCGTCCTTGCATGAACCGATGGCCGACGGCGCTTTCGTATCCGCTTCTTCGGGCCTTACATAACGCCGGCTCCGCATAAGCCAAGCAGTCTAGGCGAGTTCAATATCGAGGATAGTGTCTCCAGACACGAGTAGTTACGGTTGATTGTCTTCAACATACTTATTGTTAGAAGGTAAGAAAGGCAGCACCCGTGGTCTTCGATTCCTTCTTGGATTTTTGGAGCATTTCACAATGAAACTTTTGAATGTCCCATCAAGTTTTGCTCACTTGGATTCTAATGAGGCCTCGAGAATTTTTCCCAAATTACCTATGCTTATGTATTGTTTATTTGATGTTTACGTCGTTGTTTTGCTAGCGTGAAAGACAGAACTTATGTCGGTCTTAGAGGATCGAGAATGGTGTGCCTATTTCCCACATTCGCTAAGTATGAACACCTTCTCATTCTCACATCGTTCCATAAAATGAGAACCTTAACAGAATGAACACAAAAAATTGCGACTGTGTCCATTCTCCACCCGGAATTGGCGAGAGAAAGGTACAAATCATTGGACCTATGGATGGTAGTTTTTACACTCTCAAGGTGACAAAGTAGAGGTGCGCATGAATGAAAGTCACGCAAACGTAGCTAAAAATTACTCACTAATTGCGAGAGCGGACTTAGTGTTTGTGTTAGCAATGGCAGCAAGAGATTTCGCAGCTTGGTTCGTTGCCGTTGCTGTCGGCCTGCCGTACCCAACAGTGGCTCCGGCACTTGGTTGCGCAGACCCAAAGCCTTAAAGGAGCTAGCCAATCAAACGTTCACAGGGTCTAATAACCACAATTCGTTGATCTAACTACATTCGGTTTCCATAACGCCCTTTCTGCCCCATTGATTTTGTCGAGTAAAACGTATTAAACGTTATTGCAAGCTGTACTAGCTATAATCCAAATGGTCACCGTATGTTGCACGTCAAGACACGAAGTTCAAACGTTGTCTGTAATTAATACTTTGATAGCGCTCCTGAATCCTATACAATTTCTAAGACTCTCGAATCACGGCCCGATATAAGGTTTGAGTTTTCTGATACGAGATCGAATCCACTACCAAGTCTATCACATTCGAATCATGTAATGTTTAAATTTTCGAAGGCGATGTACATGTTCCGACCTGGAGGTAGAGGGTTCAACAAATGTTTAAGACAAAAGAAACATTCAGAAAAGAAAAATATGAAAAGTATTAGACCTCACTGCAAAACAGAGCATCTAAATGGTTAAAAATGGTTTCAAAACAAACGTAGTAATCTGCACAATTGCGAAATCTGTATGTCATTCAAATACTATATGTAAGCCGTTACAGAGGTAGGATAGATTCCGCACAGCGCTCCTTTTAGGTGTGTTAGATATTGCTAGTTCGCCCATACACGCATTCAGCCCTTCCGCCATCACGCTGCAACACGCCGCCTCCAGCACTTGTGGGCGCACTGCCTTTGAATCAGCGGGAGGCCATCAGACCTATTCTTCGGGGCCAAGATTTCAGCATACTTACTTAGATTACTTGGACGACCCGTCCTTCAGCACGGCGCTTGACCTTGCGGGGTCTCAACTTCTTTTCCATTGATCTCTGTCTTGAGCCTTGCTTGTCCAGTGCAGACCAGAGACCTTAAGAGAAATTTGATCATAGACATTGTTGCGATAGGCCAGAGAATCTGCCCATCGCAGAGGAGGGCGGCCCGGCGGTCGTTTCTTATCACGCGGGTACCGTCGTATCGTCACAGAGCTCCATCTTCCGTTATTTCTCCTCATCACGTGGCCGGCAAATCGATGTTTTGCTTCGTAAACGTGGTCTACAATGTCCTTGATCTTCGACATGGCCTTGACGTCTCGTCTGTGAAGTTTCAATTCTCGTTGACGGCTTAACGTCAGGCCTACTAGGCGGCGCTCAATTGATGTTTGGGCACTCTTTAACCGTTTTTCGTGCGCTTTTGTGAGGGCCCAAGTTTCTCCTGCGTAGCTTAGGGCAGGCAACACTGTTGTATTAAAGAGGTCCGCACGGAGCTTGAGATCTCTGGTATCTTCCACGACGCTCTTTATTGAGTTGAATGCTGCCCATCCAGCTTTGCAGCGTCTCGTCAGCTCTCCGGTCAAGTCATTCCTCATGTTTAGCTCACTCCCGAGGTACACGTAATCTTCGACGTCTTCGATTGGGCTCCCTTTCAAGGTTACGGTCGCACCTCCGGCGAATCGGTTCCGCATGACTTTCGTTTTTGATGTGTTCATCGTCAAACCGTACTGACTCCTTCTTGGTCCAAACGATCCAACATCTCGGACGCTTCCTCTGGCGAGCTAGTAATAAGCACAATGTCATCGGCGAAGCGAAGGTGATTAAAGACAGCCCCCGCGCTCAAGTAGTACATGGTCATCCTTCCTTGTGCAAGTAGTACAGCCCCCAAGCTAGAAACTGTCCCACTCTCGCGACTCCACAGCGAGCGAGGAGCGAGCTACAGCCGCTCAAAGTTCTAGTTCTAACGCCCGCTCAGTTGGACCGCCTCACTTGCTAGATGCCCTCCGACGGAGGGCCGCTCAGTTGTTCTTTGTTGGGGCGGCGGGCATTAATCGGCATTCATGTCCTTTTCGCTGACCACGCTCGTGCCCATGAATAATTCTGCTTTCCTTTATTACATTTTATTCATTAGCAGCACATACAGTCAACTTCATCCCATCTCGCAAGTTCGTGGTGCAAAAGCTCGACGCACTAAACACCTAAAAGATGCACGCTACCGTAACCCTTAATTCGGGCGCCGAGTTTTTAAAAGTTTATTTTCCTCCGTATTCGTTTTTTTTGCATTGGATGATATCCATTACTGGGAGATGTGATAAAGGGATTTGTGAGCCAGGGGTTGCACAATGACCGCAGGGCGGTGTGACAAGGGGCGATCTTGTTTATGGTGTTCTTGAGACTCTTCTTGCTTTTTTCTTCTTCGGAGAACTTATCAGCTACTGTTTCATAATTGAAAAGCAACTATCCATGACACTTTTATCGCGGGAGCTGTCTTTAAGAAGAGTACGTCAATGCTCAATCCAAAGCTGCTCCAATCGCAACGGCGTATAACGGATTCCAAACACGCGGAGAACAGGTTGGGTGAGATCGGATCACCTTGTCGCACACCTTTCTCAATTGAACTACCACGTCGTTGAAAAAAGGGCGGAACGTGGTAGTACAATCGGTGTAACATTCCTGCAGCACGTCTATGTAGATCTTCTCAATTCCTTGCTCTTCTAGCGATTCCCAAACCTTCATTGGCTCTACCGAATCGAACGCCTTGTAGTCAACAAATGTGAGTACAAGAGGCATGTGGAGCTGCTTCTAATAGACGACGACAGGCTGCACGGAATCTGCTTGTTCTACCGGCTGAGCTTCTTCTAGCGCCCTTCGTATGCGCGCCAGTATACAGCGAGAACACTTTGTAAAATACTGGAAGAAGCGTGATTGGCCGGTAATTCGCCAGGTCTTCCTTATCGCCTTTCTTGAACAATAGGACTGTTTCCATGCCGTTGGTACCGCACTTTCAGCCAGATAGCGAGTATATCGTTTGGCAAGGGCTTGATAGAGAGGTGATCCACACGCCTGGAGTAGTTCTACTTGTGATACCGTCCTTTCCGGGTGCTTTCCCTCGCGGCATCGTCTGGACTGCATGGCGTACTTCCGATGTGAGGAAAGGCAAAACTGAACTTCGATCTTGTGACGATTTCTCACGCGCTTTGATGGGGAGGTCGGACTTGAAAATCGGATTTCAAGTCTGATTTCAGCATAACTTAAGAAAAATCTGTCAATCATATCAATGTCGATCAGGAATGAACGCAAATGCCTCATTGGCACTGACACTGACGCTGCTGACAAACATGTGACAGCGGGTTTTTCGACACGGTGGAACCCTATTCTCTGAAAAGAGGACGGTATTAAAAACCTTAGGCTGCTGAATAAATCATCCCACCTAAAAACTTCGACAGGCGCATCGGCACTTAGGAGATTAAGGTAGCGAGATTACAACAATGAGGAAGCTGGTAAGTACTCCCGGTGTTTCACCTCCAATCAGTGAGTCAGCAGAGGGATCTGTTTCGAAAATGTAGCCGATCTGGGCGAACGAAGTGTAACAAAACGTACTCGAAAGAGGAGGGGACAAAGATTTGGTGATAAAATATGTTCAGAGACGTTTCTCAAACAGCAATATCGACTGTAGTCGCAGCAATGTTCAGAGTAGTGAGACTGCAACGAAACAGTCTCACGATAAGAACGGTTCAGTCCCAGACATTCAGGAGATCTTGTCAAACTCGCCGTTATGGAAAGTGACCCTTATCGCTTGCCCACTTTGACTAAAGAGAGAACAAGGTTCCCTCCATGGCAGATAAACAGTTTAAGGCCAGATGTTAGCGCTGTAGTGCAGGTGTCGTGAACGTTAGCCTCCTCAGCTCATGTCTCAGACGAAATGAGATGGACTGCGTCCACACATTTGCTGTCCCCTTAGCTCATTTACTGAACCTATCCCGAGAGTTCTGTCTTTAGCTTAAAAATTCCTTGCAAATGAAAGCCACAGTTCATCGGCGCTTTTAGAGAGCTGTCAATGTCAATCACCTCAGACACTTGACATGTGTCAGGCTGCACTGATACATGCACAAAAGTGCGAAAAATTGATGGATCTCTCCACAGAACTTGAGTAGCCCAGCGTAACCAAGTTCTGGAGCCATCTGTTGCGTCATCAGGAGGAGTTGTGTTCAGATGATGGTTAGCTGTGAATACTAA
Source organism: Cooperia oncophora (assembly GCA_036418165.1). NCBI lineage: Eukaryota > Metazoa > Nematoda > Chromadorea > Rhabditida > Trichostrongylidae > Cooperia > Cooperia oncophora. The sequence continues at coordinate 73,542 of MU912427.1, forward strand.
AAATGAACAGCTGAGAGCAATCGAGCTGAGGAGTCCGTCAGGGTACTGACCGTGTTGTTGCTGGCACCAATTTTTACAAAAAAGTCACAGTGCACAATGACGGCCACGATCCAGAGCAAAAATCGCGGCCAGGTCTGGCTGCGATTTTGGCTAAGAGCAAGGTATTCAGTGGCCTAATATTTCGACTGCTCGTCGTCTCGAGAAGCCGGCGGTTCCATCATTCGAGCGGAGAAGTCCGCTACAACACGAGAGCGTTACTCAGTTGTTCTCAGCTACTAATGACTATCAACTATCACTAACGTTTCCTGTGGTAGCGGACTCATCCGCTCAAGCGGTGGAACCGTCGGCCTCTGAAGGCAACGTCACTCGAGAGTTTGGCCATTGAGCAAAGGTTTCACGTAGCAACATCGTAAGGCACAAAGCTATTCCAACACTTGCAACTGACACGCTTATGTTGCAAGAAGTGAGGAGCTGGAGAACCTGCACGGAGCAACAAAAGAACAGAACGCTCGCCAAAGCGTAAAATCAGCAGCAAAAAGGGTCTGCGAGGAATCCCCGACTCGAAACATTTGCGGTCAACAATGCGAAAACGCGCACAGCATAGAATAGGATGGCTCAAGTTCGACTTCCACGGATAGTGCGAGAACAATCCCGACCAAGCTAATCAGTGCAACCACTAGCACCAGGCAAGGGTTACACGTCCAACTGGGCACTGGAAAAATCGGAAATGAGTACATCCTCAACTATGCCGATACCGATTCATTCAACTTTTCCGCAAGTTACATAGAGTAGACAAAGAGTAGCTTCCAACTTCTTACTTCGTATAACCTAGCCACTTGTACATTTGATGTTCTACTTCTGAGCCAACGAGGTTTGTGGGTGGAACTTTATTAACGCCCTGACTCTTCGATCCAGATCATAGTCCTCAGAGGCCTTAACGTAGCTCAAGATTTTTGGTTTGCTCTCTCCGGCGTTTGACGGTTTAGAGTGCAAACTAAGAATCTTGAGGGGTGTGTGGCGATTCTATCGTCGATGATAAGTAGGTCGCCGCGCTGGTGGGCGCCGCGTACGAGTCCTGCTGCGTCGTGCTCGTTGAAATTGTTAAAATGATCATCAAGCCATATTGTTTATGTTAATCCTGTACTGCTTGTCCCATTTTCCTATGATGATCAATGATTGTTTTTTCCGCATTCAAAATGTAAGACTGGTCCCACGTTATTTGCTCAAAATTACTGATCCAATTTTGGGCTTTTCGGAACTTGTGAATACGCGGTCTTCGAGACTCATTTGTATGTCGGTAATGCAACCCGGAATTGTCGCACCGTGCCGCCGCGCGAGACGCCGCGACGCGATGTGCGCGACGTGACCTGACTTGCCGACGATAGAATCGCCCGGCACTATTTTTCCAAACGTATTGTGCTATCACCACACCAACGCCCGGTTCTATTTAACAACGCTCGTTGGCTTCAGAAGTATAGACATCAAATTACACAAGAGTAAGTCTTCTAAACATATACAAATGCTAGAAAGTGCAGCAGTGCACTGTGGTAAGGATATTCACTTTTAGTGTAGAATGACGCAATAGTGTTACGAAAATTGTGGGCAAAAAAGACGCACTTTGCATAACAGAAGTGTGCTGACGCGCAATTGAGAGAGCAACAAATCAATCAAGCAATGTGAGGAAAATTGTAATGTGCACAAAATTTTGTACTGGACATGCTTGACTCAAAAAACACTACGAACTTCTTCGCAACTCGGATACATTGATCACATCCGTTCTAAAACTTGTTGTCATGCGGTGTCCAGTTGGATTAATCGTTTGTTTGACACACAGCAACAAGCGTTCGCATAACGGTGAAAATATTCTCAACTGATGTAGTTTTATTACGATAACTGTTGTTTCACGTCGCAGTTAGTCAGTTAGCTCTTTAAAAGTTCTCACCAGTTTGGCTGACGCGCATTACTGCGCGAATTGTTAAACCTATGGTACTGAACAATGGCAGAATTTTGTGGTGGCCCCTAAAACTTCGCCTTTTTCCCATGCTTCAAAACACGGCCCATTTCATCATAATTCTCCTCTTTAATGAACATTTGCCAACGTATGGTGCTTATCACAACACTCACCATTCGTTGGAAATGAGGCAACTTAGCGGTTGAAAGAGTTTCAATGGTAACAATATCGAAATCATAGTGAAGTGTTCTACATCCTAATTCTTCCGTGAGCAGCTTTCACATATCGGTCTATTGGCGACTCTTATCATTCCTCACTGGCAAACAATTTTAGGCTTTTACTTCTGGGTGGTACTCGAGAGTTTAGCGGTCGGATCAACTTCCGACTACATCCTAAGGGATAGGAACATCTCTGCTCACTAAGGTTTAGCCCATTAATTCTTGGACCACGGTGGTCAAGTTCAGTCGCAGGCATAGCAAAGATGCAGCTCCCCGTTGTTGCTCCGACTCTTGCATTGAATTTTGAGGCCTTCCTGAAGCGGGCCCCCTATGGTACTTTATCGGCTGTTATCAGGTCCTGCTACCCACCAATAATGTTCCTATCCTGCCCCATATATTACTTCTTGAAAACAACGTTCTACCGTCGCTGTGACGCGCACTATGGTGTTAGTGACCATTCCTTTCTAAGGCTCCTTATGGTATCTTATCAGCTGTTATCACTTCCTGCCACCCACCAAAATGTCCCCATCCTGTCCTCTACCTTACTTCTTGGAACCAACGCTCTACCGCTGCTGTGACGCGCGTTGTGAATTTGGTGACCCATACCTTCTAAGGCTCCTTATGGTATCTTATCGGCTGTTATCACTTCCTGCCACCGACCAATAATGTTCCCATCCTGTCCTCTACCTTACTTCTTGGAACCAACGCTCTACCGCTGCTGTGACGCGCGTTGTGAATTTGGTGACCCATACCTTCTAAGGCTCCTTATGGTATCTTATCAGCTGTTATCACTTCCTGCCACCGACCAATAATGTTCCTGCACGACCCCCTACATCACTTATCAGTTTGAGCGCTCTATCGCTGTTTTGAAGGAAGTTATGAATTTCCGGTCAACACACATACAGACACACAAACATTCACACACACACACACACCAACAGACAAACTTAGCGGATTATATATAGTAGTAGGATGATGATGCAGGGTTATTAGCAAAAGTCAGTCCCATATGACGCCTGACCTTTGCCCATAACTCAGCATAAGTGGTAATTCTTAACTAAAATATACGTCTGAGTGTCGATCACAGTATGTCTGAGTTCACTGTTATTTGTCATACTTGCACTGCTTGCTGGCTGGTGCAGCACAGGAGAGCGGGAGAACTGAGAACTAAGGACTTGATGGCAGCACTGCTTGCTGGCTGGTGCAGCACAGGAGAGCGGGAGAACTGAGAACTAAGGACTTGATGGCACTGTTTGACCTATAAGGGGGGAAATTTTTAATTTCATTAGTTTTGTTAGTTTGTACTAGTACGCCTCAAAAAAGCTAAGCCTGTCAACTCTTGTAAACAAGTCACTACTACTATAGCTACCCCCACCAATTCGAGCTGCGCCGGGTTTGGTAGATATCTACCGGTGAAATCAGATAGATGACGACTCGCCTGTTCTTTGAATTCTCCTGCCTATAGCTACCCATTCCTTTTCGTCGATCAAAAAACTGTCGACCTTCGATGTTCCTAGGTAGTGGGCTGAGGAAACATCGATGCGCGTTCCCATTGTTTTCTCTTTCGGCCGGGAAACACAGTCCGGAACAATGGCCTTTATCACCTTCATTGCAATCTGAGTAGTTTTTGCAGTAAGATTTTTTTTGAAGACTAGCGACCAGAAATTAGGCGGGCGCATGAATTTACTGCGACTTCATACAGAAACAAGACTGCTCCTCAAAATCATCGGCCGATGTGCAACGTCTTTGAATAAGACCAGGATAGCGTGGAGGCAGGGCAGCGCTTTCGGTATGGACACGTCAACTTTAATGATGAAGGTTACACGCGGTAAAATTCAATGTCGCGCACAAAGCGGCAGCTTATAGTATATTCAGTGTGGCAAGCAGGCGACGGTTGCTCATGTCCACATGTACATAACGCTGATAAAGACAATTTTTTTGGGAAGAAAACCGGGTGCTGCACTAGCTTAGAGATTTGACCAAGACACTTTCCACGAGAAAGCAGTCCCAAGACCAAGGTTCTGCAAGAAGAGTTGCTGGGAGGGAACTTTTTACGCCCTAACACTGCATCATCTCAATGACGTTTGCTCCAACCCTACAACACTTCTCTCGTGGAAAAAGGATTAGACACTACAAAGAAGTCCTAATCGAACTGTTCACTTTGTTGACTCAAAACCAGGAGAGTTCTCTGAAGGTACATCTGCTAAGGGAGAGCCCTCGACGAATCTGCGAAGGTATGGAGGCGGTCTAGCGGATCGAACCGCTCAACTGTGATTTTTACAACAGATTTTTTTAGTTGAACGCGCATTTATATTCCCTCAGATAAAAAAGAGCAGAGAGGATGACCTTCGTATTTGGAGATTTTCTCTCAGTTATGTCAAAACTCTCAGGAATGAACACTACCGATAGAAACTAAAATTTTTGATAATGTATGCCTTCGGATAATGTATGCCTTCATCATATCAATTTCTACCTGCAATTTGTCCAGTGGTTCCAAACGTTGAGTACTGAGTTGGGGCAGCCTGAGCAGCAGCAGCGTAAGCAGCATCAGCAGACAAGCGGCTCACTTGTGTAGCTTGCACCTGAGCCTGGACTTGGGCCGCTTGGGCCTGAGCTTGAGCTTGGACTGCCTGAGGAAACAAATTATAACATTCCCTTAACTGATATATGTCCAAGAATCCCTCGTTGAACCTGAGCAGCTTGAGCAGCTTGCGCCGCATACATGGAGGCCGCATTCGTCGATTGAGTTCCGTACCCATACGATGCAGCTACAGAAGTGTTATAAGTAGCATAAGGATTCGTTGTTGTCGACCTAAATATTCCAGTGCTGATGATACAGTGTCCTGAGATATAAGACGTCTGCTTGTATGCCGGAAACGAACAATAGAAATACACAGAACACAAACTAAAATTGCTAAAACTAACCCGAACACGCTGCTTGCTGTCTGAGGCTGAGCTTGAGAAGCGGTCTGAGCAACCTGGCCAGCGACACCTAGATTTCCATATACTGCTGCGGCAGCAGCGGCAGCTGTGTAAGCGGTACCGTAATTCCTGAAAGCAACTACTTTCAAATACATCTTGAAAACCCACATCAAACACCACCATGAGTCAATAAAGGCGCCTTTAAAGGCCCATTCAGATGGATAAAGAGCGGGGAAACGTCTGCAGCGTCATTGTCAGGATCACAGGTGGAGGGAAGCGGTACATAACTCAGTACTAGAAGGTGAAACCTCCATCCATCAATGATGCTCTCGAGTATCCCCACACGAAAACTATCCTTTAACGTAAGTCTAAAATCGGAAGCTAAGATTGTTGCCTTCCTGCGAATTTGCTTCTTGAGCAATGAGCATCAATAAATGAGGTCTGATTGCAGTACTCCTTTCACACTTCATACCATCTCAATATTGCATGTATCCCGAAAAGTACCAGTTTTGCGCGCAGAATTGACCTCACATGCAACGTCCACGGGACGGAAGCATGAAATAAGGGATTCGGCCAAGCATGCTCACTCAAGCCGAAACCTTTCCCCAAACATATAATGGAGAGGAATGAAGACATGATTGATGCTTGTTCCATCAAGCGAGCACATCTGGGGCTAATCGCCAATGACAGCAGTCTAACTACGTTCTGAATATGTCAGTTTCAGTCTGCTTTGTTCATTAGACTGAAACTGACATGAAGCGCTGAGCACTATGACAGTTCCAATCAGAAGGAAGAAAACCTACGGAACATACTCAGTTTTTTATTTACCGTAAGAATGAGCTCATTTCCAACAGGGTTTTCCGAAAATCTAGGTAGAAGAAACAGGTCATCGATCATCTCTTGTTACGAGTACCAGCATGTAACGGCATTTGGCATCTGTTCTGAAGCTTTGACTGCGGCATCCAGCCGATGTTAAGAAGGACCACGCGGCTCGCGGCGAGCAATGACTCATCTTCTCCTATGCTCGCTTCTCGGCGGAAATAGAAGTAATATCATGTTTAGGACATGGATATAACACCGCCCTAAGGTTCTATATTCAAAAGGTAAAACAGTTAACGCTGAAAAGTGCGAAGAAACAATTGTAGGCTGGAAGATTTTTGCCTAACCTACAAGGGAAGGAATTCCGGCCTAGGTGAGCCCACTCGTTTGTGTAAAAGTGACACTATCAAATACAGTGGATGCTTTTCAGAATCTAAAGAAGAATCTACTCTAACAGCTCCTACCAAATAGTAATAGTAGTAAATGACCCTTAGCGGTTTCCTCATAATAAAATCACAAGACAATTTACTTACCTATCCACTTAACCTTCCTACGCGAAGTCCATTTTTTCCCGCTTTCAATATGACGGCGACCATCTGTGGGCTGGTTCATACAGAGTCCCAGCGGATCTGACCGTTTTATTCTAATTTGACTGCTAGTTTCACGCTTCAAATATGCTCAAACGATCTATGGGCTGTTTCTAATACAATCTCGCCGAGGAGGGAGCAGAAGAGCAATGAGTCAGCGCTCACCGCGAGGTCACCCAGCGGCCGATGCGTTAGCACCCAAAGTGATCGTGATACTAGCCACTTTGACCGGAGGAGGTCTCTTTGTCAGCTTTGGTGGAAATTGATATTTGACCCCCGGACCATTCGCGTATGAAGCGAACTCAAAATCACTAGGCAAGCACTGCTTAGCAATCGCGCATAAAATTATCAAGTAAAGATCAAATCGAAGACGGTTTTATCAATTCATGCTGCTGACTGAGTTCTCATCATGATTGCTGAACCGCACGGAGAATTAGCTCTTTGAAGCTTCTAGTGTTTTCTCGCATCTTAAACACCTCGTCGAATCAGAGTTATTTCTAGACTTCCGTGGAACTATGAAACCGCCCAAGACACGCGCTATCGTCATCAAGTCTTGGCAGAGGGATCCGTATTAAATAATTAAGTGCTACACAAAAAGTGAGGTATATTCATATGCACTGATTCATCATTTCATTAGTGGATTACGTTGATTTCAAAACAAACGAAGTTCTCGATGTTTCCAGTTGGATTATTTTTCATCGATTTGTCGCGAACACCGCACGGTACCTCTCAGGGAACAGAAGCACGCTCGCTATACGACATTAGGTCCTATGAAGTAGCCTAAGGCTTATCTCACGTCTTTTATTTCTTTCTAGGCTGTCTCTAAAGGATACCTCCATAACTTGTGCAGTTCTCTAGCAACCTTTCGAATTACCCGCTGAGGAGTCCTACTGCTGTACACCTCGCAGAAGATGAAGCATCATAGCGTATTCTGCATTGACTGAGGTCCTGCTCCTGCATGACCCCAGGAGTCAGAATGGCTCTCACTAAGGAAGGTTGTTGGCGAAAGATAGTTGCGGTGATGAAGATCATGTTTTGTCGCTGTTCATGGCATCTCTCTGTAAACGCTACCGTGTATTTGAAATCCAGCGGTCGTATTTGAAGCTCAACGGTCGTACATGATGCCACTACTGATAACAGAATAGGGACATGATGTCACTACTGACAAGAGAATAGGGAAGAGATGTGCCTAAACTACGAGAGTGAAGGTCGAGTCATATTGACGGCACTTATGGTTTTGAGCGGTGTGGAGATTTTCCCGTGTTAACATTTCGTTTTGAGCTTTTACGAGTTGCTGCCACTTCCTATCAGCCCCTGTCGTCCATCATCAGTATCAGTGACCTACTTTCTTTGTCCCCGTTTGGAGAAACCTCTTACGCTGCTGCGACTTTTGTTATCATTTTGGTGCCCTCGCAAGGCCACTGCTCAGATCTGACCAGCTGTTATCACGTCCTGTCACCCAACATTGGTGTTCCCGTCGCACCCCCTATATCACTTCCTGGAACCAACTTCCCACTATTTTTAGGACGATAGCTATTAATTTCGTGACAGGCAGAAAGACAGACAGATGACGCAAACACGCACTCTTGCTGGCATACTTGGCGGTTACACTCTAGTTCGCTGCGGATGAAGGGGCGTGTAAGTGTGTCTTGGCACCAAGCCCGCTCTCTTTTAATTTTCGAAAGCGGGCATGCGACAATACGACAATAATCGGTAGAAACGAGTGATGCGAACGATATGATGCCGTCTTGCCACTTGCTCGCTTCAGCAACTGGTGGAGAACGGGTTTGGCGTCAATAGAGTTAAACTCATCCTGAATGGCACGCCCCTTCCTCCGCAGCGAACTACACTATACTTGAAGATTACATATTGTGCGATGAGAAACCGACCCATCAGAGACCTTGAACTATTGAATGAGGGCAGAAAACCCGTTGTCGCTAGCCCATTATACAGCTAGGTGGTATCGTGAAGCTACGAAATTCCACGAGTTCTTCTGCAATGCTATTCCATGCAGCACAGCACTACGATCAAAACGAGCGACAGTGTATAAAGGGTACAGAAGCTCTCTCGGAGCAAGGGAACGAGCTCCAGAATAGGCGAACCTATCCCTTCGTGCTTCTCGCACTTCGCGAGAACTGTTCCACTTACCTCTTAGACTTTATAGGATTTCAGGTACTGTATCGAAATGACTTCTAACTCGATTTCATGGAATTTTAACAACAGCTCGCTTTATTAGACATTACAAAACAGCTCGCTTCATTGGACATGAGCCAAGCTCGGCGTAACGAATTTTCGCTTTCTTCGAACCAGACGACTTTTAAAAGAGCTAGAGTGTAAAATACCCACCCATAGTTTCCTTGATTGTAACCGTACATGGCAGAAATAAACCCAGAAGTTGACGTCGTATCCTTAAAATGCTTGTATTAGCCTTGTTTACTGGAAAACAACTGCTTACAAGTCACAAAGTCAAATAACTCGAACAATGACGAACACTATGAACACGACAGTTGACGAACCACATAAATAGAAAAAGAAAACAATGACATGAAACGGTGAGGAACAGAGACAAACCATGACCGACGTGCGTTGGCAGTAAATCGACCGAAAATGAGCGTGTCTAGTGCGAGGATCGATGGCAGCTGCGGTGGCGGCGCGGTATCTCGTCCTTTTGCCCGCTAAACTCGTCCACGCCCATTCCTGTGCTTTTCGACGTGTCTTCCCTGCCACCATCCAGAGTCGGGTTACTCATTGTTTCCTCCTAACCCTACCCACACAGTGCATGCTTCCCCGTCAGCGCTGTTCCGTAGTAGCAGCTTGCCATCTGATTACTATCGTCCAAATCTACTCACGCATCGACGGACGAGTTCCCGGGGAGGTTGTCTAGTTTGTCGTGGGGAAAGCGCGTCCCTTTAATATCAATTGACATGCGAAGACAGCAGAAAAAAAGAAGAGAAAAGAGAGGACGGGAAGGGGGGGGGAAGGAACGAGGAAGAAAAAAGAAAAGAGAGGCAACCTTCGCGGTCGACAAGTATCCTAGGACGAACCCATTTAGCGATTACGAATGATTGTCTCTCGTATTCTCACTCACCCGGAAAAATAGGTGACGAGGCTTTCCTCAGACAACTGTCCGGACGCTTCCATCAAGAGAGTTCAAGTAATGTCTTGAGTAGAACGAAAAACGTATAACTATTGGTCTTCTTAATGTCCCGAAATTGTTCCATATCTAGTAGGAGCAATTATTTTCTCTGGATTGTTTCATTACACCGCCTGGTGCAGTTGCTGTTTTTAAAAAATGGCTCCTGAACGAGTCCTGGAGGGAACTGGATCTTGCTATTTTGCCCTGGCTCACTTTCAACCCAGCGTGTCTCGTCAGGACTTTTATGATCGAGTTAGCCCGTACGAAAAAGAAGCACTGTCCCTCAAAAACGTCAACAGGCTGTCTGAATCTTTACAGGTTTCATTACAGTGGCTTCTGGTTAGAATCAACTGAGCTTCCTTGATTCTGCGACAACAAGAGTAGGTCGAGTGTATTCACGCGTGTTTGGGCCACTTTTTCTACTCATGCGGAAAAGTCGTAGTGCCCACGCAGTTCAGAAATAATGAGCAGCGCGCAAGGGATATAAGTTTGCTGTCACTTTCAGTATTTTTAAGCAGAGCATGTTCATCCATATAGTCTCAGCAACTGAACCGAAAGGGCCTGTCAGTGTGGATCTGAATTTTGGCGTGGCGCCATCTCGCTTTCCAACAATCGTAGCCAGGTTATGCAAGCAGTGATTGGTGGAAAATGAGTTGGCGCCGCCCCAAAGTCCGCGTCACACTGACACGCCTCGTCGATTCTGTTGTCAATGCGTACAGCTCACGCATTGGTTATTTAAAATGATTTGGATGCGATTCTTATTCGGGTGCGTTTTGGTGCAGGGTGGGATGAAACGAATATCGACGACCACCTCATTTCTTCAATCATTTTTCAACAACCACCGCAAACCAGTCATTCTATTAAGGTGATGAAGAACGGCTGTGATCAGGGCGTGCCTGCAACTCGAGAAAATTTTCGCGAAATACGAGCTCCTCTTTTGGAAATTTCCTATGCCCCTGTCTACAGTTTGTAACATTGCAATTTGTCGGGGCGGCGAGCGCAGCGCGGCACGAGCTCGCGTCCGGCCGCCTTGCTCTACCAATGGTGATCGAGCAATGATCGATGTAGGAAGGAATCAGCCACTGGTGGGAAGGCCGCAGGTGGGAACCGCTGATTGACAGGTCGCGGTGATATAAACTGTATCTACCACTTTCCTAAATTTCATCAACTTCCTACCACTTCTTCGAAGTTTTTTTTTCTAAAAACTCCTTTTCTCCCAAAAAAATTAAAGTCTAGCAACTCCGCCTAGTAACTTTTGTGCGCATTCGAACCGGACCGGAAAGACACGACCATGAGGGAATCAAAAGTGTCAAGCTGAACCGTCATCCAGTCTCATGACTATGGGACAAAAGCATTCTCAAGACCCATGGTCAACAATAACCAAATCGTAAAACTTTATTCATTCAATCGTAAACCTACAATGTACTAACTATACAAATTTACAATGCGCAGTATCAATGATAATAGAGGGAAATACAAATGTATGAGGCAACCGAGTGAAAAATCCAAATATGGGAGCTGAAAACGTCAAACAATAGAGTATTAACATACCTCTCGCTAGTGGTGTATGGAAAAAAGTGAAAGTAGAACTGAAAAGTGGAATGAAGACAGTTTTCCTAGGAATGAGGTTGGATTGTGAGCCTATCATCTTGGAGAGGTAAATGAGAAGGTAGATGAGGACCGTCAATCAAAAAATTATTTACCAGTATTCAGAATGGGTGGGCGGCGAGGAAACTTGTTAAGTATAGACTTAACTTGTCATTACCTCAGTTAAATATGCAGTACACGGGTATTCAGAGCAGAATGCAAACTAACAGCTCTCCTCCTGAAACGTAACAAAAGGGGGCAGTAGTGACAAAAAAATGCAACTTCTCAGGAGAATCCGCCTATCTGATCAGTGCCTGTGAATGGGTGAACCGTCGTCAATCATCAGCAACCAAGCAAAAAACTGCTGCAGATCGTACCTGCTGACCTTTGCGCCAACCTTGTTCATAATGAAATTACCGGTTGGGCTACAAGATCGGAACAAAACGTTTTTAATTTGCGTATTATACCTTACTGTGAAGGAGAAATAATAGGCGTGCAGTTAAGCCAAGAATTCACTTCGATTGACGTTGCCCACGTCGCTTCTTGCTTTACGAGAAGAAAGGAAGACAAGAAAAGTTTCGTCGTGTCAGAATGCCGCTATAAAGCCACAATATTCATATTTCTTCAAGTGTTGTTACTCAGCGATTCCCGCGCACGCATTGCTTCCACCATTTCCTGAATTTCTAGTGTTTTCTTAGAAAGAAGCTGATTTTGCTGACATATAGTTGATATAGTCGCAACACCCGGAGCGGTACAGGAGGGGTGGAACGAGTCCGCCCCTGCCGCCTTTTCTACCGACGCGATTAGTTAGTGATTGCTTTCGGTAGAAAACGACCAGCGGCTTAGAAAAGCCGTGGATAGGCTCCTTTTATGCCCCTGACACTGGGCCTAGTGATTGCGACGATATCAACCGTACACACCATGGATGTAAGAGCTTAATTACAAGAAACTAACGGACCTCCCACATCTCGTAAGTGAACGATATTATGGCCTGATTCGTAACTGCAGCCGACCTGTCGTCTACGTGCAATCTCTGACGTTCTTCATTTGAAACGTGTACTAAATAATCCGAGTTATTAAGCAAAGCAGGGAACAGCAAAGACACCGATGATTTGAAAAATGTCCACGCTAAGCGAAAGCTTGAAAAACATTTCGGCCGAAAACCTTACACAACACGGGCAGGCCATCCTCGCCAACTTCCAAGCGAACTCGTCCATCTTTGACGAGGAAAGAGACGTAAAACATATTTTCCACCTGCAAAAGGTTTTCAAAAGTAGTTCTCTAAAAAGACACAGTCTAACACCAGCTCACTGAGGCTGATATCTCGGCTCCTACCACAATAACAGAATGAATAGGCCTGGAGACTGCAGTGAAAATCGACCGCAGATATTTTTAGCTGTGCGCACGCCTTTGCGCACCCTCGTTCAACTTTCTTCCTTAGTTCAAAGCAGTCTGGATTAGCTGGTTTGGACTAGGGGAAAAAGTTGAACGAGGGTGCGCAAAGGCGTGTTCATTACGCGGAACACCGTGAAATCCGTAGAGAAATTATTCTAAGCCATACAGTGTGGTACGAATGACCAAGACAAACACATTTGGAAATATGGAAAATTAACCACACGTCAAGAAATTCTATGAAACATGCGTTGAAATCAATACACACAATAATCTGCGTATTAATACAAAGTAGGTGCAGATAGTGTAGTGACAAGTGGCGCGCTTACCACTCGCGCGGTCCTGAGTTCAAATCCCAGGTCGACTCCCGCCCAGGCCAACCAAGCTTCTTTCCTCCGGGGACAGTAAATTGGTACCACATTCATCTTACAGGATAAAAAACTGACTCGTATATAGACTGGCCCTTTGTAAGTCAGTCACATCTTCAGCAAGCTTTTACAATTTTGAATGGAAGTAGAATGTGTGGCGCATCCCAAAAAAGATTCATTAACGGCAAATCTTTCATCTCCGTATTGTAATCCAAAGTAGGCCTGCAGAGTGGAGAACATGCGCTTTTAGAAGAAGAGGAAGCACCACTAATGGAGGGACACTACTAACCCAAATGTTTGTAAAACTGAGCTAAAGTTAGCAAGAAATACTGCAGGCCATTACCAAATTCGCTTACGAGGAAGAATATCAACCGCTGGTCCCGGTAAGTGCAGAGACAAAATTCCATTCGGAAGCCAGGACCATCGTAATGCCAGGGACTGAACACAGAAATAAATTAAACCACTCACCGATTTGGAGAAATCATCAGGATCGATGACGAATGAGAAAAAGTCTACAGACGGTTTCTCTCTCCAGGCTGCCTTCAACGCCTTTCGTACCTTGTCCAACTAAATCGATTACTTTCACAATAAGCTGAGTAGAACTGAATGAATTAACCACTGTTTTGCTCCGAACACTTTTGAGGATGTTCTTCCATCTTCCAGAAGCTGTCAAAAACCAAACCAACAAAGTCTATTTAATTGAAAAAGTGAAGTACCTCTTGAGCAACGGAAACTTCATTGTCGATGCTTACAGTCTGCTTCGAAGAAAGCACAACTGCGGCCTCTTGAGTATCCTTGCCTCTTCTCAAGCGTTCTTTCTTCGCAACCTGCGATGGCGTAGTATCATATGAGACAACCGAACGCCTAAAATTATGACATAATATCCTGCCCTGGTCAACAATCTCGCCATCCCCTTCACGTCCTAAACAGCACAGAACATTCGCGGTATAACCGAGTGATTCAACCACGCGACAGATGCCGACCGCGCTCCTCCGCTAGTCAATTGACCACTGGTCGACAAAAGTTCTGTTCTCAATGTGATCAGAACCGTCAGCGCAGCCGTCGCACTTGTGCGTGTGACAGTCGCACGGCACTTTCAGTCGAGTCGCAAAGTGGGAAAGCCACCTGAGGCAAACCAACTTACAGAGACTGGTAATTGAAAGACACATCATAGGTTAACGTTCCAAGATCTTGACGACCAATCCAAGCCCACTGATCACGACTTATCTGTAACAAGTAGAGAAAAATGACGAAGGGAACGGAGTAGCTGCGAAAGTAACAAAACTTGAGAATAATTCTGAAACTCATATCGTACCTTAGGTGCACTTAAAGACATACGCTGACTGGCTACACTCTGCGTTACATTCGAACATGATGGGGATCTCGATGGATCAATATCTTCATCGTCTTTTAGTAATGGATTTTCGTCGCCATCAAAGACCGCTGTGGTGGGAGTTAATGACACAGAGCTTAGAAATGACATCTGAAAACTCAAAGTATCGCAACACCACTACATTAACAAGATCGAATGAGAGCGAACATTTGACGCTGTTCTTTTCGGTTCGGTAATTATAAGATGTGGACCCCACATAACATTTCTTTTAGCTACTGCAAAGTCCCTGAGCACGAATATTCCAGTACACGAACGCGCTTGAAAAAACGTTGCGGGACTTGAAGCTGCCATATTTTCCGCTTATCCTCGCTTGGAAGCTTGCGCCAATTATAAAATAAACGAGTTAAAAAATATGCTCCACTTTCAACTATGGGTAATCGTGGGTTCCAGCACTAAAGACAATACGGCAAATGACGCAAAAGCGATGAAAAAGAAGAGAAAATTGTAAAACTGCTCCATACAGAACCCCGCACTGAACCGCGTTTGTACGTGCATAAAGCGAAGAGTGGGCGTGGTCGGACGAGTTCTCTGTTGCTTGTATCAGCCTTTCTCACTATTCGAAGGAGAAAGAGCCAGTAGCGAAACAACCGCACAGTCATGTTTCAGTTAAAAATGAAAATTGGGCGTCACAGTGGCCAGTGGGCGGGATCGAGGTTCGTCGCGCTTTTCTGACGTATTTTTAAGCTGCGGAAAATGCTTGCAGGTAGGGCTACCGTGCCCAATGAAGGCGCTCGAGCATCAAGTGAACGCGGGACGTGAATTAAACCTTGAGGAAATGCAGAACTAAAGCTTTGCTCGTTGGTGGGCTGCTGACTAGTAAGTTTGATCACCTTAACAGAAATAGGGTTATACCGAGTCATATAAAATATAACTAACCAGTGCGTCCGCGAAAGACGTGGCTGTAACAATCCTTTCCGAGTGTGAACTTCGAAATGACTTCATTTGTTCAAGTAGAACGTTTGCCATTGACAACAACGAGTCTGCGTCAGCTGCGAGCTCCTTTCCTCCTGCACCCACCTCAAAATGGGCAAAATAAATAACGATTCTTTCTAAACAATAAGCTTGAAAAAATTACACTCTGGTAGGAGCGATCAACATCCTCGAGAGACTTTCCGAGATGCTCAATCAGATGAGCACTTTCCTTTCTTTCAACGTCACCTTAAACATGAACTAAGCATTATCAAGGAGCAAGGTTGCCAATGAGTTCATACTTGTACCTGCAAATTGACTACAAATCTCATGATACGCTTCCCGCAGAGACGCACGTTTAGCGAATTGTTGAGAGGGATCGGCCTCGGCAGCTAATGAGTTCAGGTAGTCAGCTTCTTGTATCTGAACATTGCTATGCAGTGGAAGCTTTTTGATATCAAGCAATAAAACTAAAGGATAGCGGAAACTGAAAAATTAGGCTCCAATGTAACTGGGTGGGGGGCTTAGCCTAGTTCGCTGCGTACGAAAGGGCGTGTCAAGCCGGATGGGTTTGGAACGGTGCCAAACCCGTTCTCCACCAGTTCTTGAAGCGAGCAAGCAACAAAACCTTATCACATTATTCGTGTCACTCGTTTTCTACCATTTGTTGTCGCAGTCACTTCGAAAACAGCAGAAAAAGGGTTTGGCACCGTGGCTCCTTCTCTGACAACCCCTTCATACGCAGCGAACTATTGTGTAGAGAAGACGCATTCTCTGGGAACAATCCCTCAGCGACTTTGGTCGCCAGCGCTCCGAGCCTGAGCCTTCCTGTGGAGGGGATATAGAGGAGTGATCAAAATCTCCTCCCCCCAATCACGTTAGGCCAGAAATTACAACCTTTCTCAGTATTTTCCACAGCACAAGCAAACGATGTAAGCCACATTTGGATTCTCCGTATTGCCTGTTTAAAACTACAATTCACGCTGGTAGTGTGGGCGGGGACATGCCAAAGCTGTGTCTCTTCCGCTGCCCCCCCCCC
>MU912428.1:8136-43952 GCA_036418165.1 Cooperia oncophora
CCATTGTGCTCCGCCCGAAACCGGTAATCGAGGGTTCAGGTCAGGTGACACACTTGGATATTCCGTCTTCTTCAGGTACTCAACGCCCTTCCATTCCAAGTAGGCGAGAGTTTTTCCAACGCCCTTCGATTCCGTGTGGAGGCACCCAATCCTGTAGCAGTACAAAGTTTCCAAGAAGGTACAGGCGATGACATGAAGGCAGGATATTCTCCTCGAGTTGGTCGATGTAACCGTCAGCGTTCACTTTCAGTCCGGGGTCCACGAAGAAAATATCGGTCTTCACATTCCAGGAACTTGCGGTCCATACCACCAACTGCCGTGAAGATGATACTCTGGATTGTAGCGACGTTGTCGAAGTTTCGCGATGTTGGAGACGACCTTCCAGATCAAGAGTGCAGGTCTCCAGGGATACTCCATGGGTGACTCCATACAAGAAGTTTCGCAGCTGTTTGGAGGTGACGTGAATTCCAAAGGTCTTCTCCAGTCAGGCTGCGACTGGAGATGACTTCATATTTTGGTGTACATGAAGGTGATGGGCGAGAGCCAGCTCCTGCTTATCGAGGAACATCTTGGGTATCTTCCGCCCTGGTACTCGTATCCACGTCCTCTGTCTGGGCTGCGATCTTGCTGATATGTGACTTGACCAAAGTGTTTTTTTTTGCTCCCCCCCCTGTAGTATTTGTTAGAGAGTTCGGATTTAGCTCCTCAGAGCTGCGTTCTCCTCCCCAACTCCCCAACGATACACTTTTGATGAAGATATGGCTCTTCAAACCAAAGTGCCTCACTCAAAGATATACTGGTAAATATGCTCCGACTTCGGCTGCTACTCAAACTTTTTTCCGCGAGCGTGACAGGTATGTGGGATCCACCCATGAGATACCCACCCATGGCCTCTCCACCTCTGGGATATGGCTTGTATTCGCAAAGCATTATCAATGGCTTACAATCGCGGAATGTGTCGGGGAAGCGCCTAATACTCTCTTAAATACGGTTAGGGCGTTTATACTTTGCGGCAGCGTAGCGTAGCGCTTCCAGCGTACGCCAGCGGCAGTGCCGGGGAGAGGATGCATATCGATCTAGCGTTCCCAGCGTCACCAGCGTAACGCTAGCGTACGCCAGCGTTTCTCCAGCGTTTCACCAGCGTTTTGCTAGCGTTTGCAGCGGCAGGGGAGTAGAGACTATGGGAGAGCTGGAGGGTACAAAACACATCGATTGCGCGTCTCTGGCCACATAGTCTCTACAATACACATCGATTGCGCGTCTCTTACGGCCACATAGTCTCTACTCCCCTGCCGCTGCAAACGCCAGCAAAACGCTGGTGAAACGCTGGCGTACGCTAGCGTTACGCTGGTGACGCTGGGAACGCTAGATCGATATGCATCCTCTCCCCGGCACTGCCGCTGGCGTACGCTGGAAGCGCTACGCTACGCTGCCGCAAAGTATAAACGCAGCCTAAGAAACGGCAAAGCCAGCGACCACAAATCGCGGGTAACGGAGCTCACACAAGGACGAGAAGCTGCTACGTGACTGAAAAGAAGAAGCAGAGAATAGAGTCCGAAATGCACTAAATAGGACACCATGTCGACCCCAACATTACTGCATGCAGTGAAGAAAAAGCGTGTTTGTACGAATTTCCACTTATCGTTATTCTGCCGATGCGAGCTCTTTTACTTCATCATCTCACTGTCACCATTCGGACTGAAGAGAAATAACAGCATAGCGACTACCAGCTAGTAGCTAGGAGCCGGCGGGAGGAGGGGGGGGGGATTCGGTCGGCAAGGGCAAATTGGTCAGCTTTTAGTGGAGTTCTCGCCGATCTTCACTTTCTGAAAGTGGTGCAGCTTCCAAAATCACTCCCGGATTGCCTGACACATTTGAGCTCATAGCCTTATTTTAAACAAAATGCTTACTGAAACTAAACCCACAATAACAACAATACATCAATTCAGTTGAGGGCTTCACGGTCAAGCACAATACTTACTCAAAGTCGAATCCATACGTTATGCCCTCGGAACGCATCCGGTCCAAGGCCAAACCGATGGCACCAGCGCTTCTCGAATACGCCATGAATGATGGTTGAACATTTTCAACAGCAGCAACGCCAACAGTCACCTGAACGCAAAATTTAATTAAATTTTCCAATAATTCCACAAGACAGGTCGCAGATCTCGCCTGTATACTCACGATCTTTTTCTGCTGTGAACTGGTGTGAACGAATAGACAAAAAAGTATTGTAGAAATCATGGAAAATAGGGTCCGGATTGGGCAGCTCACCACAATAAGTGTACTGAGGCTTCTACATTGGGGGTGGCAATTACCAGGAAACCCGCACTTTGAAGCCTTTCAGACTTCGGGCACATGTAGCGCGTATCAATTCATTTCAAAGTCGGCGTTGTTTTTTTTATGTTGGAAAAACGTTCATTTGCAAAGGAACCCAGTCGGGGCAAGTGTGCCGTTAAGTGCGTAACAGTGCGTTTTTTGGCTCGGCTTAGTCCACGGAATATTGGAACCGTATTAGAGAAGACATACAAACTAGGGACGTAATTTTTCAGAGGTAGCAGTCTCAGCGCTCCCATACACGACAATCAGTACTGGAGTGAATTGTTTGATCCATTTTAATCCACGCTTTACTTTGTTCCTACCAATCAGCAAAGGAATCGCGTGGGAGGACAAGAGACCAGCTTGGGAACCCTCGAAGATTTGTCTGAACCACGATGGAAATGCTATCACAATTCCAGATGGAAGTAGATTGGCGCGGCGCTTTCTAGGAAGGAACTGTCTAACCTTGAAGTCCTTATCTCTCCACTCTTTATCGTTTTAAAAAATTGGGAAGATCCCATTCCGCTGAATGTGCTTCCAACTGAAATTGTTATTTTTGGTTTTTGGTTTGCATAAGTACAAGGGTATTCAAAGCTATTTTTGGGGCGCGACAAGTATCCCACCTTCTGCAGAAGCAGCGGCTCACTGAATACGATGGTGCCTATATAATGACTTGTAAGGGGGGGGGGGTGAGAGCCGACGTACTAGTCGTAGTTTATGCTCCCAGATAAAGCTGGGCTGGCACCGATTCAGGGTTTGGAGAAAAGAAAGCATGGCTGCCTTCGCCACTATACTAACTATTATCCACTATCTACCATTACAGAATGCTCAAAAGACTTCTGAGTACCTCGAAATATTGGGTTGGCACATAAGTAATGGCGTTTTTTTCAATTGAAAATTTTGTTCCAAAAGTGAAATGTTTTGCAAGCAAGCTTGATATCATCTGATAGGAAACTTCTCGTAGTATAAGAATATCAAAACAGCTTCGGTTGAGGGAATAGTTTTTGTGAATTTTTTAGTCGTTGAAGTTGAAAGTGAAGTCGGCGAAAATTAGCACCTTCGACAACTGCCTCTATTTACGTCTACTCGAAGTGCTAAAATCGCTTAAGCTGCTCCATACATTCGGAAAAGGTTGAGGTAGAAGTCTCAGCAAGGGAATCTCAATAGGACGCTTTGGAACTAATTTCAAGAATTTCAAAGTTGGCAACCTTCACCTCGCCGATATTGGGCAGGCTCACGTCTGTTCCACCTGAAATTTTATGCTAATAGTTGAATGTTTCGCTGATATGTTTTGCATGTTCTGATAGCAAATTTCGTGCTCTATAACACTGCAATAGGAAATCTGTTCTCCAGAGCTGTTTGGTTTCCTTTAACGAATCAAAGTTGTCGAACCTTCACCTCGCCGATATTGGGCAGGCTCACGTCTGTTCCACCTGAAATTTTATGCTAATATTTGAATGTTTCGCTGATATGTTTTGCATGTTCTGATAGCAAATTTCGTGCTCTATAACACTGCAATAGGAAATCTGTTCTCCAGAGCTGTTTACTTTCTGTTAATTTCAGGTTATCATTACGGAACGTGAGGTCGATGAGAATTAGCGTTCCCGATTTCCACGAATTTTATGCTAATAGTTGAATGTTTCGCTAATGTGTTTTGTATGCTCTGATAGCAAATTTCGTGCTCTATAACACTGCGGTGCAGTTATTTTAAAAATCCGTTTGATTTCCTTGTTTTTCAGGTTGGTAATATGGAATGTATGGATTTTTACCGAGAAGGCATTGAACAGCTGGCTGATCGGTGGGAGGAGGTTGTAAGAAACAATGGGGAATATCATTGACTAGTTTATTGTAAATATCTATATTTTTTTATAGTGTTGTAAATCTTCTTCTTCATCCTAACGTTGTCCCGCAGGTGCAGGGTCCGTTCTTTTGATCGACGATCGCCACTTTACACGATCTAGTGCATCCTCTCTGCGGAGATTGACCATTTTCATGTCCGCATTGATGGTGTCCTGCCAGCGCTGTTTTGGCCTTCCTCTCGGTCGTTGTCCATGGACTTCAAATCGATAAGCCACAGCAGCGATGGTATCACTCTCGGCTCGCAAAACGTGGCCATACCACTGAAGCCGCCTCTCTTGCATCTTCTCGGCGATTGGGCGACACCCATCTGGCATCGAATCACGTCGTTACTGATTCTGTCGCGGCGTGTAATGCCCATTGACATACGCAGCATTCGCATCTCCATGGCGTGGAGTTGGCGCTCGGCACTTCTGGTGGCTGGCCAGCATTCGGATCCGTACAGTGCCACGGGTCGAACCATGGTCCGGTATATCTTTGACTTTAGGCGAAGAGGCATGCGCTTATCACATAGCACGCCAGTGATCTCCCTCCATCTCATCCATGCCGCGTTGACTCTCATTCGTATCTCATCATCGACACCTCCGTACTCTGCAAGCGAGGACCCTAGGTACCTAAAAGACATTGTTTTCGGTAAGTCTTCGCCTTCCACTTTGATCGTGCCTTCGCTAGGGTCAGTTTCTAAGTATTCCGTTTTCCTGATGTTGAGGCGAAGGCCATACTGGCTTAGACGGTCACTCCATGCTTGTACTTGACGCTGCAATTCCTCCCTACTGACGTCCGCTAGGAGAACATCGTCAGCATAGAGCAAAGTCCATGGAGCAGCGTGTTGCAGATCTCGTGTGATGTGTCCATGATGAGGATAAACAGCAATGGCGAGAGGGCCGAACCTTGGTGAACTCCAACTTTTATTGGAAAGCTCTTGGATAAACCCGCAGCACATCGGACTCGACTGGTGGTGTTCATATACAGCATTCGAATCCAGCTGATAAGTGCTTCGGGCACTCCATGCTCACGTAGCGCATACCAGATTAGTTGGTGGGGAACGCGATCGTAAGCTTTCTCGAGGTCCAAGAAAGCTATATGGAGTGGTTTCCGCTTCTCCCGGTGCTTCTCCATGAGTGAACGGGCGGCGAAAATTGCGTCGGTTGTTCCTCGTCCTTTCACGAAGCCGCACTGGTTGTTGCTCAAATCAATCATGTCGCGCAACCGTTGATCGAGGATTCGCTCGAAGATCTTCATGGTGTGCGAAAGCAAGCGAATAGGGCGGTAATTAGAGCACTCGGCCGGATCTCCCTTGTTTTGAAGATTGGCACAGTAATGCTCGTAGCCCATTCGCTGGGCGCTCGGCCAGAATCAACGATCGTATTCAGAAACTGCGTGAGCCACGGAATACCTCTATCTCGCATTTCCTTCATTTTCCAGACCTCTGCTGGTATGTTGTCTGGCCCTGGCGCTTTCTGGTTCTTCATTTTATCGATCGCCTTGGTAACCTCCTCGACTGAGATGCGTTGTACTGGACCGGCGGTCGGCGGACTTTCTGGAATAGGCGGGTGCGGGAACTCCACGTTGGAAATCTCGTTGAAGTGTTCCCACCAGCGAAGCAGAATCTTCGGCCTACTATGCAGCCGCTCTCCATTTGCGTCCTTTACACACATATAGTGCTCAACGTCCTTCGCTGCTTGGGCCCGTGTTTTCGCCAGTCTGTAGATGTTTTTCTCACCTTCCTTGGTACCCAGTTGCTCGTATAGGCCTCGGAAATGTTCTGCTTTGACTACGGCTACAGACCTCTTTGCCTCTCTTCTAGCGGTGGTATACTTCCTCCAGTTCTCGGTAGTTTTATCCGTAAGCCAAGACTTGTAGGCAGCCTTCTTTTCCATCACTTTCTGCTTCACTTCGGCCGTCCACAACCACGTTTGTTTGTCAATACGTCGACCGGGTTTCGTGGTTCCTAAAGCAGACTTAGCAGCAGTCGTAACGGATCTGCTAAACGTATTCCACAAGTCCTCGACTGGCTTGCCATCGGCTGGAGGTAAGCTGCACGCGCTGGCAATTATCGCTTCCTGTCCACACAGTTTCCACCACTTGATACGCTCTGGTCCCATAGACCGGCCGACGTCGTTTCTACGCCTGGTCACCTTCGTATCCACAACGAGCATCTTGTGTTGCGGTGCCAGGCAGTCTGATGGAATGACTTTCGCATTACTGATGGAACAGAAGATCTCGCCTGCGGACCAATACGAAGTCTATTTGACTTTTCTGCCCACCGCTTGTATATGTAACTAGGTGACTTTCACGCTTCAGTGTTGTAAATACTGTGTTTGAAATTTACTAAGGTAAACAAAAAAAATCGTGAGGTATGGGTCGACGTTGTCGGTTGTGCTTTTTTCCAGAATCAATTGTGAGCCGTCCTAATATTAATCTGTTACTCTATGCCTTACTCAAACCATGGCGATTCTATTGAGCTGCTCTAGGAGCTTTGAAGCTTCCGTGGACAGCGGTAGGGAGAGGAAGTCGGGAACGCTAATTCTCATCGACCTCACGTTCCGTAATGATAACCTGAAATTAACAGAAAGTAAACAGCTTCTAACAACCTCCTCCCACCGATCAGCCAGCTGTTCAATGCCTTCTCGGTAAAAATCCATACATTCCATATTACCAACCTGAAAAACAAGGAAATCAAACGGATTTTCAAAATAACTGCACGTTATAGAGCAATGGGTATAGAATGTTATAGAGCACGAAATTTGCTATCAGAGCATACAAAACACATTAGCGAAACATTCAACTATTAGCATAAAATTCGTGGAAATCGGGAACGCTAATTCTCATCGACCTCACGTTCCGTAATGATAACCTGAAATTAACAGAAAGTAAACAGCTCTGGAGAACAGATTTCCATTGCAGTGTTATAGAGCACGAAATTTGCTATCAGAACATGCAAAACATATCAGCGAAACATTCAACTATTAGCATAAAATTTCAGGTGGAACAGACGTGAGCCTGCCCAATATCGGCGAGGTGAAGGTTGCCAACTTTGAAATTCTTGAAATTCGTTCCAAAGCGTCCTATTGAGATTCCCTTGCTGAGACTTCTAGCTCAACCTTTTCCAAATGTATGGAGCAGCTTAAGCGATTTTAGCACTTCGAGTAGTAAATAGAGGCAGTTGTCGAAGGTGCTAATTTTCGCCGACTTCACTTTCAACTTCAACGACTAAAAAATTCACAAAATTCTTATACTACGAGAAGTTTCCTATCAGATGATATCAAGCTTGCTTGCAAAACATTTCACTTTTGGAACAAAATTTTCAATTGAAAAAACGCCATTACTTATGTGCCAACCCAATATTTCAGAGATACTTCAAGGTTTCCCCACACTAAGAAGGTCCTCGTAGTACTCTATAGGGATATGAGTCAGAAGTACCGTAATCATTGAACCCCGTTAATCCACCACACATCCCTGGGATCTTTGAAGTATGTGTCACACGCGCAGCAGTAATTATAATCAGGTGTAATCTTCCATGGGGGTATACAGGTTTCATAAGCGGAAGAGAGTAGAGGCTTTCCCAAAGCCTTTCCTTTGCAGAAAGGTGACCTTTATGTGGCAGGCTATACAACCCTTGCACACCAAATCCCTGCTCACTGTAGCCAAACTGGCCGCATTACAAAGTGAAAGTTCTTAAATACTTTTTGGTTCCTTTTTTTTGGTCACTGCCTCATAGGCGTTCTTCACCTTTTGAATCTAAACTGAGCTTAATTTTCCTCTCGATACTTGTTCGGCAACACGCTCTCACCTTAAGGTGGGGCTTCGGTGCCTCATAATAACCATTAGTACTGTACTAGCGAGTCTTACTCACAAGTCAGTGATGAGACAGAGGCATGCCAGTGGCAGGGGGCCTCTTGGATGCGAACGCAGCCCGAAGATCATTCGGCTCGCGCGTGAAGCCAACGCAAGGTTTTCCTTCTCGGAATTGTAATTTAAGGACGCCAGGTTGGTTTTGGAGGGTTCGGTAATATCACTGACGAGGGCATCGGCTGAACCCCACCAAGTCATTGTATGAGTCACATCCCATTTGGAGTGCCACTACGATCCCGAATGGAAGTAGAATATTTTTCGTATCCAAAGAAATAGAGCGACTTAGAGAACCTTATGTCCGATGCATTCATCCATATTATCTATTGAGGAGCCACGAATAAGAATATCACCACTGACTTACAGCACGAGACAACAATAGATTTAGTACTTTTCTACTTCTCCTTCTGTTCGTTTTCCTACTTCCCGCACTTACATAGGGCATTTTGCGGAAGGACTAAGAGAGAGAGCACTCAGTAAGTTGTTAAAAATGACTAGATGTAGGGAATCACATCATAACTGCTGCGCAAGCAGACCGCTCTCCATGAACACATGGCTTGATAAGACAAGAACGTTTTTCATCGTGGTTGCTGAGGAAAGACGATCATTTAAGATTTTAATTCGGTCGCGGTGGCGGCTCAATTGCACGTTCCACACACGCCCAATGCGATGACAAAGGTGAAGTCTACTAAGGCTCAAAGCACGCCCTAAAGCCAAGCAAAATGCGGTGGAGTTCAATTCTGATGACAATAAGGTGAGTTGTAAAGGCACTATGAGTTGTTCAAAGCGACAAATCAAACATTTGTGAGTTAAAGGGTGAAACAAAAGATAGAAGAGCCACCCGTAGCCGCTTTATGGTCAAATTTTGTAGCCTAGCCACTCGTGGGTACTATGCTAACATGAGTAATACGGGACGGCACAATCTCATGTTTCTCATTATCCGTTCAACGACGAGACACTCAGAAAAGAAGATTCCGCACGCGAGGGCCCAAGCTACAGTCATCGCCACAAGCCTGGTTCAGCGTCGGCAAGTTTTTCAATACCATTATGTATGTACACTCCGGCGCGCCTGTGACAGTGTTCACTACTTTTAACCCGCTTATGACGGTTCCGACAACGTGATTTGCCGCCCGTCGCGTGCGGTGATGGCCGGGCCTGTCCAATGAGACACAGTATCGCAAGTATACCTACGGTAGACACTCATTGCTGTTTTTGTCTATACATTGTCTGTTGTTTCCACCCATTACCTGAAACATCTTTGCTTACGACATCGCTCGCGAACCCTTCCAGCGCAGCGAATTACGATTGTTTGCATTTTTGGGTAACGGCGCGCTTTTGCGGCGTCGCATTTTGCGCTAAGGAGGGAGTTATGAAGAGCGGTTTCAGCGACATCGTGAACTATCAGGAGCTAGCGATAGAGACCGTCAGAATTAATAAGTGAATTTCGGTGGTTGGGCTAGGAACACTATTGATGGTGGCAGGTCTCGATATTGTTCCGCCACACGTCTCACTGGTGGGCTTCGGTGCCTTATAATAACCATTAGTACTGTACTAGCGAGTCTTACTCACAAGTCAGTGATGAGGCAGAGGTATGCCAGTGGCAGGGGGCCTCTTGGCATGAACGCACCGAAGAATATTCGGTTCGGGTGAAGCGAGGAGTTTCTACCTTCTCCGGGACTGTAAATTAAAGGCGCCAGTTTTGATTTTGAGGGTCGGAATAGCGACTGAGCATGGCTGACTCCACAGTCATTGTGCATGAGTCACTATCCCATTGGAGTGCACTTAGATCAGACATGCAGTGAATATTTCCGTCTTCGCACGGAAATAGAGGACTTGGGAGATTTTTATTCGTGTCATGCGATTCATCCTTATTAGAGCTGCAGCAGTTGAGTATAATCACCAGTGACTTACCAGCGAGACAGCAAATAAATTGTAAGTACATTTCTAGCTTGTCCTTCTGTTTCGTTTTCTACTTCCGACTTACTAGGGCATTTTGCGAAGGACTAAGAGAAGAGAGAGCCTCAAGTAAGTTGGTAAAGAATGACTAGAGTGTAGGGAATCACGATCATAGCTGCGCCGCAACCGCTTTCCATGACACATAGCCAGATAAGACAAAAACGTTTCTGATTGTGGTTGCTGAGGAAAGACGATCATTTAAGGTTTTAATTTGGTCGCGGTGGTCGGCATTCACTTCACATACCCCATGCGATGACAAAGGTGAAGTCTACTAAGGCTCAAGCACGCTTAAAAGCCAAGCAAAATGCGGTGGAGTTCAATTCTGATGACAATAAGGTGAGTTGTAAAGGCGTTATGAGTTGTTCAAAGCGACAAATCAGACATTGGTAGAGATGAAGGGGGTGAACAGAAATAGAGAAAAGCACAAACCGTATCGCTTGATGTCAAGATTTCTGTAGCCGTATCGTGTGATTTTATATTGTAATCAGGAGAGACCGATCATTATGTTCGCTCATTATGGTTTCAACGGCCGAAAGCTTGACGAGAAAGATTCGGCACCGCAGGCCATAGCTACCGTTTGTCCACGCGCTTCAGTAACATTAATTGTCATGTTAACACTCGGCGTGGACGTTTCGATACTTTAACTTCCCGCTTACTGACGCTCAGACAACCGTGATTGCTGCCGGTCCGTGTGGTGGGTGGGCCCAGGCTGTCGAATGGAGCAGGGATCGAGTATACTGAAGTAGACCCATTGCTGTTTTTTGTCTGTGCTATTGTCTGTGTTTTCACCCATCTACGTGAACTCTTTGTTTACGATACGCTCGCGACGCCTTCCAGGCGGCAATGATTACGATTGTTTTTGTCTCCGGGTAACGCGCGCCTTCGTGCGCGCATTTAGCCTAGGAAGGTGGTTATGGTAGCAGCGGTTCAAGGTAATGATAGGTATTAGGTTGTCCGGAAAGTTCTCAGCGTTTTGTGCACCTATTTTTTGTACATTCACTGCTGATTAAAAACTCATTCTGCCTTGCTTCTCAGTAGCACATCCTGTAGAGAATTTCTTGCGCTATCTGATGGTATAATTGCCGTTTCACCATCTTTCATTCTAAAAAACGCAGTACTTTTGTGTGTTCGGTTTGTGATTATGTATGTAGGTTTGTTAGGTATGTAATGTATGTATGATGTTTGTCTCTGTAGTCCGCAGCAATACTACAAGGTTCGAGTTGCTGGAGGAGAAAACGACCGCTAGGCAAACCGGTAACCGACTGGGAGGATGTAGCAATCCAATGTTTTGATTGTGATAACAGCCTCCGCTATATAAGACAACCATTCGGTACACTCCGAGCCATTGCACGAGCTGCTGCCGTGGCAGCTGGACGTGTGCTCGTGCGGGGGCAGGGTGGGGGTGCCCAGTCGCCCTGCCTCCCTCTCCTGCACGTGCTCAGCCGGAGCTGGGCACATGTATGGGAGGAGGCAGAGTGAAGGGGTCGCGGGGGGGGGTACAGTGAGGGGTGCGTAGCGCGCGTTTCAGTAGAAACGCGCACCAAGGGATGAGGAAACAACCGCTAACAAAACTGCAAGCCATTCTATGTTACCGTAACGAACTAAGAAGTTGTTTTGGATGTGATAACACTCTCCACGACATAAGAAAACCACTACACTCCGAGCCATTGCACGGGTTGCTCGCGTGGCAGTTGGACGTAAGTGCGTGCAAGGAGCAAGGTGGTGGGGGGGGATGGAGTGGCGAGTACGGAATGGGGTGAGATGAGGAAGGTGGGAGTTAGTATCGAGTGACCCCCTTCTCCCATCCTCACTCCCTTGCGCGTACTCAGTCGGATCTGAGCCCATGCAGGGGAAGGAGGCATATGGATTGAATCGGGCAAACTGGGTACAGTAAGGGGATGCGTAGCGTACGCTTGAATAGGAGCAGGCGGCAAGAGAGAAGGAAAGAACCGCTAGCAAAACTGCAAGCTAATCCATGTTACAGCAACGAACTAAGAAGTTGTTTGGATTCTGAATCGCTCCGCTATCTAAGCCTACCACTTTGATAGACTCTGTGCTATTGCAGGAGCTGATCGCTTGGGAGCTGGACGTGAGCACGAGAACAGTGGCGGCGTAGTGTCCTATGTTGCACCAGCTGCTCACGTGGCGGCTGCATACCACGTGTGGGAGTGGGCGACGGTTAAATAGGGTCAGTGGGATATGATGTGGTGAAGGGGTACCAGATGAGGCGATTTCGCGAATAGGAGCACATAGCGCCTGCGGCGGTAAGGCGTCTACGGTTGCCATAAGATGAGAAGAAAAGGGATCGACCGCAATCGGAACTGAACCGATTAATGTTGCATTATCAAGTTGTGGCAGCGTTTTGATAGTCATGACACCCTCCACAACCAACCATTTAGTGCACTCAGAACCATTGCACGGGCTATTCGTGTAGCAGCTGAGCGTGACCTGTAGGGTGGCTGAGCGGGGAATAGCTGAGGTTAGTTTGGGGATAGGTGAGTTAAATGGGTACCATATTGACGCGACCGACGCTCGCCTGAACAGGAGCACGCAGCGACTGCGGAGACCGAAGGCTGTCATAGGATGGGGAGGAGAGTAATCGATTATCCATGACCAGATTTTGAACTTTTCATTATGAAAGTGCCCTGCGATCATATGGCGCGTTTCTACATTTATTTGATTAGAAGACAGCGGTTAGTCACCATGAGAGCATCATGAATGCCTAAGACAGTAGTATCGCCCTGCTTATGCCTTACTTTGCTCCTTTCTTTCACGAGCTAAGAAGTGAGCCTCAGAGCAGTTGAGCCCGGCGAAGCCGGGCTTCCAATAAGGAGGAGAGCTCGGCGTTAGCCGGGCGATCCGACTGGTTGCTTGATAAACCCCCTTTTTTCAAGATTTTTTCAAGCATGTGAAAAGAGCACTTCGGACGATTTTTTCTTCGACTATAAATTGGGGCAATCCGCAATCGAAACAGCTCAACAAATTAACCAGGTGTGGGGGCCCAATAGCTAGAGAAAGCACTGTGCGGCAATGGCTCAACAAATTTCGTTCTGGAGATTTCAGCCTTGAAGATGAACCTCATAGCGGTCGACCTAAAGCAATATCTGACGAGGATTTTAGGGGGATTTTGGAGGCTGACCCATCCCAAACAGTTCGAGAGATAGCAGAAGAGCTAGGCCTTGGCAAATCCACTGTTGCAGATGGTCTGGAACGCATTGGGAAGGTGAAAAACTCGACAATTGGGTGCCCCACAATCGGAGTGACCGGCAGGAATCGGCACGTCTCGAGGTTCCTTCTGCATTGCTTTTGCGCAGCAAACGACCTGTTTTTGGGCCGAATTGTCACCTGTGATGAAAAATGGGTCATGTATGATAACAGGAGACGTTCCGGACAGTGGTTGGATTTCGACGAACCACCGAGGTAATTTTCAAAGCCGAACCCTCACGAAAAAAAGATTCTGGTCACGGCTTGGTGGTCATCGGCTGGTGTGATCCACTATAACTTTTTATCACCAGGCCAAACCATCACAGCAGAACCCTACTGTGAAGAAATCGACGAATTGTACCGAAAATTTTGTCAGATGCAGCCAACACTTATCAAAAGAAAGGGTCCGATTCCTTTGCATGACAACGCCCGCCCACACGTTTCACAAATCACTATCCATAAATTGAACGAATTGGGTTGAAGTTCTACCTCAACCGCCATATTCTTCAGACCTTTCGCCAACCGACTATCACCTTTTCTAACATTTTCAGAACTCCCTTGCTGGAAAATACTTCATCAATCAGGACCAGGCAAAAAAGCCTTAGTGGATTTCGTGAATTTTCGACCACCCAGTTTTTTACTTTGATGGGATTTCTCGACTGCTGCATTGGCAAAAGTGTGCTGATTCGAATGGTGCCTATTTCGATTAAATCCGATGAGTATTAAAAAAGTTACGATCGTTTAAAGTGAAACACCCAAAACGCTGAGAACTTTCCGGACAACCTAATATCACTAGCCTACAGCTGCATTTCCACGCACTTCCTATTCACGAGGTCCTACTATAAATAATCCGCTAAGTTTGTCTGTAGGTGTGTGTCTGTATGTAACTGTGTGTAATTGCGTTTGACCGAATTCATAACTCTTTCAAAACAGCGATAGAGACTCAAATTATTAAGTGATGTAGGTGGTTGAGGCAGGAACACTATTGATGGGTGGCAGGAAGTGATAACAGCTGATAAGATTTTGTAGCGGGTCTTAGAAGGGGTGGATCACCAACTTTATCTGAAACTGTAGAACGTTGGTTCCAAAAAGTAAGATGGGGGACAGGATGGGAACATTATTGGTGGGTGGCAGGAAGTGATAACAGCTGATAAGATACCATAAGGAGCCTTAGAAGGGGAGGGTCACCAAATTCATAGCGCCGGCCGCAGCAACGCCTAGACGTTGATTCCACGTAGGATAGCTAGCAGGATGGGAACATCATTGGTGGGTGGCAGGAAGTGATAACAGCTGAAAAGATACCGTAAGGGCCCTAGAAAGGGATTATCACCAACTTCATAACGTGCGTCGCAGCGACGGTAGGACTTGGTTGCAACCAGTGATATAGGAGGCAGGATGGGAAAGGTGAGTCAGAGAGGAAGCCTCCAGGTCAATGGGCAAAGGCTTAGTGAGCCAACATGTTTCTATTCCTCAGCGATATAGTCGAAATTGATTCGACCGCTAAACTCTAGAGTTTCACCCAAAAGTGAAAGTCTAAAGATGTTTGTCAGTGAGGAGTGATAAGAGCCACCAGCAGACGGATACTTAAAGCTGCTCAACGGAAGCGCTAGGATATAACGAACTTTCACTAAGATTTCTATATTGTTACCACCGAATTTCTTTCAACCGCTAAGCCGTCCTATTTCCAGCGAATGGTGGGTGTTTTTTTAAATGTGATAAGCACCAGACATTGGCAAACGTTCATTAAAAAGGAGAAATATTATGAAATGGGTCGCTCCCGGGTATTCGTATAATGCAAAGCATTTTTGGAGCCGTAGCACATGCAGAGACGGAGGGGCGAGAACAATAAAGCATATAACCTCCCTCATTGGAGGCCTCGAAGTCTTCATCATTCATGCGTTAATCAGGCGGTTTGAAGGCATGAACCACCACAATTTGGTACTCGGTGTTAAATAGAGGAAGGAGGCTGTCTAGTGGGAGAATGGCAAAACAGCGAAGTAAACCTATCGGAAACCTGCAAAAAGCCTTTGCTCTACACGACTCTGAGAAAGAGAAAGAGAAACCTGATCCAATCCAGATGCGTCCGTATTTCACAATTTTTCCTTTTTTTCAGGAATACAAAGGTACCGCTCGATACTTATAATCCAGAGTCCAATGCCTACGTTATCCTGCAGTAGTGATTCAAACAAATCGTATGTTTAAGTTACAGAATAAATATTTGAGTTCATTAGGCTTCTATTACAAATCTCTGTGAATCCAGCAATCGTTACAGGCAATTTCTCGATGAAATAGCTCTCCTCAAACGGGGTAAGATCACACGTGACACCCCGAGAAAACACATACAAAAGAGGACTCTCTGGTGGAGATCCAAAAGGACCACCAATAGATAACGACGAGTGAGTAAACAGCTTAAGCTGTGGGCCATACAGCGCGCTAGACGTTGGTCATGATGCCCTTACCCTTGTTCATCGCGGGTTGCGCAATCGAAGAGGGCTAAATTAATGCTGCACATTTCAGCCCCATCACATTAGCTGAATTGAACACACGTGGCTTGAGAATTGATGACGAACACATCATTTATACTTTCCCAGACACGTAAGTCTGAGACAAACACCAAATGTCCCTTGTTGTAACCGCAGAAGCAACTGAACATCTGAAACAAACCTTTTATCCACTGTGTCAGAGCTTTTTAGGCGCAATTGTGCTTCAGAAAAAGCCACTTTCAGGGGTATCTTTCCAAGGGACACAAAATGCGCCGCGAAAACGAGTTCTGCTTTGCTATTCGAACCCGAGTATCAAAGGGACGGAATGACTACTCAAGATGCTGAAGTGCTTTGGTGTCAGTCATGACAGCAACGGACGGTAGGAAATGATCAAAAATACGTGAAACATGTGGGGAGATAAGAAAAAAAATGCAAAAAATGCAACAGTTCCCCGCGGGTCTTGCTGCTCCAATCGAGAAACTGGGGCACAAATTGAATTTTCCTCGCCCATTGCTGGGTGACACCGCACATAGAAAATTTCCCGCGCTCATCGCCAGGCGACATCTCGACGAATTGCGGTTCTTCTGTTCGTCTCCGACTTTTCAGCGAGTCTCACCCTCAGCCTCGTCATGTTCCGATATGACAAAGCTGCGTCATTCTGCCAAAACTCCATACCTCAAAGAAGGGAGGGCGTGGTTGCGTACTCCGTTTGAACGTGACGTGGGATGCTCTTCCAGGACATTCGCATTTGAGGCAGCTTTCAACCGTCTAGTGCTGCACAAAAACATGATTAAGTTGTCCCAAGAGGGCGATAGCTCACCAAAAGCAGAGCCGCTACCCGGTCCGAGTGACGTCCGTAGCCACGCCCAGTACAGCTCTGGGATCGAGTGAGAGGAGGGAGGATGGCGGTGGGAGATAACGTCGCTCTGACGTTACTTAAAATTCTGTGAGGTCCATCGGCCCGCTGCTCGGTGGGAGGGTCCCAGACGAAGCGAACATTCTCAGGCTTCACTTCGGTGTGAGGATATTTCCCAATCGCGGCAAATAGTCGTTGCGACCAGTGTGACGTACGCAGCATCCCAAGTAGGACTCCACCGATTCAAAAAGGCACCTGTACTGCGTGTGGACTTTATCTTCCAAGTCACTTACCGCATTGCCTGACCGGGGGTGATGTTCCATAGCTCAGCCCCTCTTGAGACTGGCCTTTTCTGATTTGCACAGCGCCAGTGCTACTTTTTGTTAGTAGCTTCTCTATCAGACAACACTATTTTAGTACCAAACCTTCTGGTAAAGTCCCAACGTCGCATAGCTCAAGCGAAGCGTTTCGTCATCGGAAGTGAAGAAAAACGTCACCCGCAGTTCATTAGTCAGTGATCGTTATTTCTACAGGTTTCAATTGAATATTACGGAGCCTCCATCGAATGACAGACACCCTCTTACCGCAGCAGGGACGGTAACTGGTCACTGTAGCGGAGCAAGTGGGCTCAAATAACATCAGCAAAGCTATGCTCCGCCTCTGATCGTAATGGTGTAATTAACACTAGTTTCATTTTGGCGGAAGGCCACGCGCAATCCTCCACGTAATATTAGTATGATAACCGTCGCAATCGCAGGGCTCAGTCAAGAAAGGGGGTGGGGCGGGGGGGCGGTAACGGGATTTGGCTATGGCTTACCTTGCTTCTAGCCAATAGTTGATTGGTCCAGTAACTGATTCTACGAAAGCAACCAATGCTGGGCATTGGCCGCATGGGGATCATTCTATCCCTCCTGGTAATCGCACCCGCCGATTGCGAGGCCATATCAGGCAGTATATTTACACGTCCGCGCACTCATTCCGCTGTATAGCCCGACCACCGATCATACTGACGAGCGAGCCTATTTGCGTTGCACAGATTTATTGCCCACGTCTACGCACAAACCATATGTTCTATCTATAACTCTCTAACCACGTTTCTAGGCTTTGGCCAGCTGTCGATTCTCTGTACAGGCCCTTTTAATATGGCACCCAATGTTCATTGGCCACCTGACCTGCCTTTTCCATTCCACGATGTCCTTCGCATGCTCTCACATTCTCTGGTCCCGTAACACACATGACGTTATCGCTGCAGTCATTCGGGCGTGTCAGCGACTAAGTGGTTTTGCGTTTGTCAGCTTCCTCTACGCAACACTCGTATGAAACGCTCAGAAGCTGGAAGAGATTGACAACGGCTGGCGCTCCGCCAAAACCCGTACCCCGCTGACACGCCTCAACCGACTTCTGTGATAGGGCACACCACTGGTTGGGGATTTTAGTCGACTCTATACCGCCCCCCCTTTTTTGGATGTTGGTACACCCCCCCGGCCATTCCTCTCTCCTTCCTCTGTCCTCCCTGCCCCTTTTTCCAAAATTTCCCGAAAACTTCCCTACTTTTTACCAAAAATTTTGCTGTCGAGCGGGGGGGGGCATATAGTACGTGAAACAGGAAAATCACCAAAAGTCAACCGCCACTCCCACAACGCCAAAACGTAAATACGACCCCCTCCCAAAAATGATCAAATACGACCCCCTCCCTTTACAACGTCCATGAAGCGAGAAAAATCAACTATCAAAATAAATTTTTCTCAGCCCAAATACGACCCCCTCCTGGCGACCAAATACGACACCCCCCCTATTGAGGATTCCTCAATGTGCGCCTGTGATAAAAACTTTAGGCACCACGTGACTACGAGATTAGTGAGTTGTTTCAGTGGGGTGGATGAGCCGTAAATTGGAGGGAATAGTGATGAGTGGGTGTGGTAGCGTCCCAATCAAATTGGGGCGGTGTCAGGGGCAGAATGAGCCCGCCGCCGAATTCCTTGCGCTACCAGTGTTGATCCGTTGGCGGTCAGCTTGGTAAGAAAATAACCAGAGGTAAAAACGCGGAGCGGGCCCATTCCACTCCTCCAGAAACCGCGCCGTTTGGTTGCGACGATATCAACTGTACATTACCATAAATTGCCTAGTTTCCGAACAGCATTTGCAGACGTCTACGACAGAAGTGAAAGAATATAATGTTGGGTTACCAAGTGAGAACGCAACGCTTCGAATCAGTTCTCTTCCCCACGATAGGCAAAGGTTTGGTTTTTTTTATTGAGTCTAAACTGTAGTTGTAATGATGAGTGCAAACCTGTTCAGCTATGAACTCAATACCAACAGTGACGTTTGCGTTCTTCAACAAAGCCCCAAAGTGTGTTTGTATACGAGAGCTTCCTCGAATTACGAAATAGTATTGAAAAGATTACTTTTAGAATGTCGTTCTCATAACGTGGAAGAACTGAAGCTCAACTTTAAAAAGAGTATACTTATTCAATAAACGTTTAGGACATCCATCAAAGGTTTTTGTGAGCGGACTGCTTGCTCGTTTCCAAAAAACTTTAGAAGGCGTTTGTCTGGCTCATCCAGGGATAGGGATCGAGTCAAGAGTTACAACGTATTTTGGAATCGTTAGGCTGCGTTTGCAGCAGCGTCCACCAGCACCAACAGCGAATCGTGAGCGTCTCAAGCAGGGCACATCATTCATTGGGGATTCTTGTCGAGTCCGTACGACCCGCCCCCTATTTTAGACACGGGGGGGTGGTAGTGACTCTCGTCCTGCTAGTTCCCTTCTCTAATCAGAGGCTGTCGAGCGAGCGCGCGGGGGGGGGGGTGGTGTTAATCTGCGAGGAAATACGAGACCCCTTTCCCCATGATACCGACCACTTTCTCAGATTTTCTCCAACTTCCTACCACTTTTTCCAGAATTTCGCACAAATTTTCCTACTTTCACATAAAACTTTTGCTGTCGAGGGAGGGGGGAAGCACAAAAACTCAGCTTCCCCTCAGCAACCTTCTAAGAGGGGGAATACAAACCCCTCCCTTCCCAACAAGTAGTAAGTACGACCCCCTCCCTTTACAACGTCCCTGAAATAACAGAAATCAACCAACCAAAGAAAATTCTCAGCCCAAATGTGGGGGCCGCATTTGGGCTGAGAAAATTGGTGAATGTCCTAGTCTCAAGGGAGTAGAAAAGTATGGATATCGATTAAGCGTCTACCAGCGTCCACCGGCGAAAACGAATACGGTATCGTCCAGTAGTACGCTGCGGCATGCGCACAAATTCGCGACGGCTAATCCAGCCGTCTCCCTCCCTCTTACTTCCCCATACTCCACCTCTACCAGCAGTCAACTACACTCCTACTCCTACACTCTCTACTCCTTGTCACTGGTGGATGCTTGTGAACGCTAGATGGATATCCATACTTTTCTAGTCCCTCGAGAAGCTGATCGTCGCTGGTGGACGCTTGTGGATGCTGCATTTCGCTAGATCGATATCACGCTTTCCTAGAAACGCTGATGGTCTCTGATGGACACTGCTGCAAGGTATGAACGCAGCTTTACCTTAACTCAACCTAAAATAAACGGCTACATAAGAGATTCGATTTCTCGCAATAAGCACTAATATCCGGCATCTTATCGATTTTCCGCGATAACACCTATCACGTCAGTCACATCATCAGGAATGGACCGTGCATAAGGCAAAGAAAGGGCGTTGTCGAAGGAGTTTTCAAATGTTGGTGTCAGCTCTTACTCCTTATCACTTCAACTCTCCATTCAAGCGGAGGGAGAGCTAGTAGCGGAAGCAACCCCACAACCAGAAATGCTTCACAATTGAACGGTGGTGTTGGCATCAATAATGGTTGGGTAAGGTGCAGGGCGTTATCTTCGTCGCGCTTTCCCCATGAACTTTTGATTTGCAAAAGTGGTATAGTCGTCATCCGTGCAGTTGATTAGGCGGTCGTCGAAGGGTCGCAGACGCGGCTGCAGTGGCGACCGCGTGTTTAAGAACTATGGCGGCGAACATCTGTTCCGGCCTGGTTTAGTCATTTTCTGACTTCATTTTTCTGAAAAAAATGGAAAATAAAGCGAAAATTAGGGAGAAAATAGGTGGAAACAGCTGGTCGCCGTGGTCGTGACGCGGTCGCTGCCGCAGCCGTCTGCTGCCCTTTGACTGTGGATGACGGCAGTACATACACGGAGCCCGCCTTCATGGAGATTAAAGACAGTATCCGCGCTCGAGAGGCCTTCAAAATGACTTCGCGCCTTCTGGAACCCTCTGCGCCTTGATGAAGATGATCCCGCTTTTATCCATCAATGGCGCGCGATGAGGAAGTTATCGCAATTTCGACAAGGCTCGCTAGGCTCACGGAGACGGTAGGTGGACGAGGCGTCTGGTCCCGAACTGCATCCGTCCCTTTAAAGCCCGCGCGTCCCTTTAAGCCCGCGGTCCCACTGGCATTTTGCCAAAGTTGGCTCATAGCTCAGCTAAAGGTCTTACTTCGGTCAGGCTTGTAAACATGTGTGAAAGTGCGGAACCATTAGAGTTTTTTTTGCTTATGGAATGTAGTGCTTGCTTTTCCAATGGTAGGGAGATTTGTTGTCAAGTGGGGTTTGTTGTCATTTCGCTTTCTTGTTGACGACAATATGACTTCGAGTGGGGATTATCGCATTAATTTCTTTCGAAACTGTTCTTAGTAGAATATCCATACCTCAATATACTTTCGCTTCCCCGGCATCAATCCAATCTCGAAGGCGCTCGCCGACCGGTGGCTGGAAGCGCAAATTCCTGAAAAAGCATACATAGAAAAAGAAAGAGGAAAGGAACAAGAAGGCAGAGAAGAAGGAATGAAGAAAAGGCGGCGAGGGATGAGTATTACGTTCGAAAGTATCCTATTTCGAAAGTTGGGACGCAATTGCGGCTGCCGCATCGAATTCTGGCAGCCACGCCCGGCACACTCGTCCAGGCCCCGCCCCCACTGCTAAAGGTAGGTTTGGGTTCAAGGTGTTCCCGAAGATTTTTCTGCTTCTTTTTCTACTGAGAAGCTAACTATGGAATACTGGTGCATGACAGAGTACAATTGCCCGCAATACTTGATCGCGATAATTGTCTTTAAGAAGAGCATTTAACTGTTCATATAGGAGCGAAATTCTTGAAGAATGCGGCAGACCCAGAACGTACGTTGACCACATCTGTGCAATCTTCATATGCTGCAATTTAGCGCTCCTGCACGCCTTCCTGCCAACGTTTCATTAGTGTCGGCCAAGAGTCACGTTACAAGGCCATGTACCGCGGTACGACAGAGTGTTCAGAGACTGTTCCTGTGCGGCATTTTCTTATTGTTCGTCAGCCTATCGATTGGAGCACCGGATTTCATATCTGTTACGGCATCGTGGCATTTATGGCTATTTTCGATTATGCCTGCTGTCGAATCTACGACGCCGCATCGCGTCTCTCACAGGCGCAACGTCGCACAGTATACCCACTAGCAGGGCACCTCATCGCTGTGTGAAACACATAGGGTTGGGGTACGTAATTTCCGCTGTGGAGGGGGATCGTATTTGGTCGTGGGGAGGGTTGTACGTGCCTTCGAGAGCAATTTACTGCGTTGGGAAAAAATTTTTCCTGGTTATTGACTTTTCGCGTGATTCTTCCTGTTTCATGTGTATCATATGAGAGTTGTGTGCTCCCATATGCGATTGGTAAGCATGAATGAGACTGAGCGCCAAAAAATGAACTCTGCAGTTTCGATTCAAGTGTCGTTAAGTTTGCATCGGTTCCGATAAACGGTTCAATAACGTGAGGAGCCAGAAATAGGGTGGAGCTTATAATACAGTATGCAACGGGATGCGGCGAAGAGCGATAAGGTACTGTAGACCGTGATAAGGACGTTCATTTTAGTGCATAATTTCCGAGTAAGAGGGTGTGTAGAGTTCATTCAACTCGTGCTTTTGTTCCTAGTAGGTGAGCTAGCTGTAACTGCTGAAGAGTTCGCCAACAATAGTGTGCTTTTACAGTGATGGGCAAATCCCGCCAAAAACACAAGCAAGATGAAAAAGACTCTGGGCACGTGGCTTTCTCAGCAGAACATAAGGTGAGAGCACTGTCGATTATGTGAGAAGAGCAGTAGAACGCTCTTTGGTAGCCTGCTCACCGTAAGTGGATGCGGAGCAAGAAATCCGTGATACGGCGAAGCTGCGTAAAGTAGAACCGCAATGACTGGAACTCGCGCCTGGCCACCTAGTTCAATGTGTTAACGCCGGGGTCACCATCGGCGTTTAGGGCGTCCGTCAGGGACTAGGAAAGTAAAGATATCAACACTGCGGATGGTAGCGTCTACCAGCTTCCACCAGCGTCTACCAGCGTCCGCCAGCGACCATCAGCGTCCCGAGGAACTGGAAGTATGGAATCAATTTAGCGTCTACTCATCAGCGACCAGAAGTAGGGAGTATGAGACAGTAACAGGGTAGCAGACTGCTGTTAGAGTATGGGGAAGAAGGACGGACGAGACAGCTGCATTAGTCGCCTCGAAATTGTAGCGTCTGCAACCGCACTGCACTACTACACAATACGGTACTCCCGGACGCTGCTGGTTGCTGGTGGACGATGGCGGACGCTAGATAGATATCCATATTTTCCTTAACCCTCTTGGAACTCCGGATAGAGCTGGCGGACTTCTGACAGCGCCACGTAGAACCTGCTCAGGGATGCTAGCTCAGTTTATACACTACAGCTTTCACTGCGCAGCGCTATTCAGCAGCGCCTAAAGATGTGAGAAAATGGCTGTTTCACTTCATCCTCTTCGAACCTACTCTTTTTCTCAACACTACAATGTTTCAGACAACCACAGATCGACCTGTCACGCGATCCCTTGCTCCCGAATGTTTGGTTGTATTTGCAAGGCTTCGAGGTCGGTTGTTCGAGGTGTGGAATAGGATTGTGCCAGGCGTCAAGTGCTGCTGTACACGATTTTGTCATGGTGACTCGGGAAGAGTGTGGAATGTCGACGCCAACACGCAGCATTTGAACGAGTGTCGTAAAAAATGATTATCTATTTAAGCGCAGCGTGCGCACTCTGGGGTGTGAAATAAGGCAATCGGTGATTCTCACGCAGGTGGGCATGCGTGCAGACGTCGCAACGCGAGTGTCGATGTCTCTAGGTCGCAGATGGCGACAGTAGTCAATGCGATTTCGTCGCCAACACTGAATCCGATGCTACAGTCGTCAGGTTACAAACTTAGTAGACTGTGTGAGGAAAGCGGCGACACTTCGATGTCTTGACCGTTTCGCACACACGAACTGGCACTCGTACGCCGCAGCATCTGTTGCCTGCATTCTGGAGCACGCTATTTTGTGAAATTCCTGATGTGAATGTAAAATAGGAGAGGAATGTCGGGTAACCCTTGCTATCGCCGCTAGTGGTAATAACAGCCATTACTGGCCAGCGGCTAACAGAAAATAGGAAATGATATTGGGAGATACGTACCACTCTAGTTGCGTGCGGAGAGTTGGGCGTGTACAGCCAGTATGATGTGCCCTACGCCAATCGAAGCGCACTCACATGATTCATTTTTGAAGCGTGGCGACAACCAGAACTGTAGAAAACGAGCTGTATTTTACGTCAATTCACTTGTCCGCTTCACAGAACTGGTAAGAATCCAGTTTAGGCTCGCGCGACAAACTATCACGCTGACAACCACCAACGTCCGCAGCGAACTACACTATATGTGCTCCGCAGTGGGTTAATTGTACTAGTCTTCAGGAGTACACTATACCCCACAGGGATCAAGGCATGGATTTTGAATCACTCATCTCGGGCAATCATCAAAGGTACGTCTGCAAAGTCAACGCTAAGACTGAATGTCTCTTCAACATAGCGGATGACAGAGCAATGAACAAAAAACCACCAACCACACGCCCCTTTTTGCCAAATTTGGATTTCACTGCAAATGAAGGCTTCGAAGTCACGGCATTTTCTAGACTTTGCGATGACGCGCTACTCAATCGATCAATCAACGGGCTGTAACGCGCTGTAACGCGCGTGGCGCGCCACAATTGCATACATGCTGCTGGCAATCGATAGAAAGGAACAACAACGCGGAAAGATGGAAGGCATCAAGCTCCGGTCGCGTCTGTGTCGTGGGAGAGTGTAAAATGGGCAATTCGCTATCGTTCTCACAATTCCTGATATCTCTCTTCATATCTCTGGGTACTCTCCCAGCATCCGCTAGTAGCCAAGCCAGCGGCTAGTATTGTCTAGCCGGGGGGGGGGGGGGGGCGGTTTGCACTTTTGCAGCTTCAGTAGTTCCGGTCAAGTCTCACTCTGGTGAAGCCTGTGAACTCTTGCCTAACTGGACAAGGCTCGTCCTAGGGCAACCGATTATAAACCAAATTCTTGTAAGGTAATCTCGCATGGCTCGACACGCAGGTCGATGTGAACTGGCAAAAAAGCACCCCTCCCCGCCCGCCTCCTGCGCCGCCGGCCGTCAGAGCGTTATATACTAGACTGCGTTTTTAGAGCGCATACGCCTCACGTTTCGTCATAGCTCCTCAAATACACTCGCAGCGGCCGGATGCGATCGATTCACATCTGCGTGCGTTCTCGTTTATTAGAACGAGCGCTTGTTTTTCAATTATAACGTGTTGACGCGCGTTACAATGCGTTGCAGCGCGTCATCGCAAGTTTGAACGCTGAGCAAAAGAGAATTATTTCTTAGGAGATTTTTGCAAAATTCTCGTAAACCGTTACAAAATTTCAGCGGACTTTACTTCGCCGAAAAGATTTAGTCTGAAGAAAGAGGAGTTATTACAAAGTGAATCCCCAGCACACATACGCCGAATTAATGCTGGACACTTGGTGCCCGTCGACGCGGAGGGGTATGTCACCCCATAAGGTCCACATCGCAAGTAGAATAAGCTTTAATACTCATCTCTGGATCTCTATATTTCAAGACCCATCACCATGGCAGAGCTGAACACAAGAGGGCTACGGCTCAGCAAGGATCGTGTTATTTATAGCGTACCGGAAGGGTGAGCTATCTTTCACTGTCTGCATGAGAATCACTGCTGTTAATCCGCTCCGCCATATGTTGGGTCGGTTCAAGAGGTCTGGACTGCTTAGAAAGACTATCCATATTTTCCTTAACCCCCTGGACTCCGGTAGTCACTGGCGGACGCTGCAGCGAAGTACGAACGCAGCTTCAGGGATGCTAGCCAGTTTCTACTCAACTTCAGCGAGCAGGCATTCAGCAAGCGGCTGAAAGATGTGAGAAAATGGCTCGTTTC
The DNA here is from genome assembly GCA_036418165.1 of Cooperia oncophora. Lineage (NCBI taxonomy): Eukaryota > Metazoa > Nematoda > Chromadorea > Rhabditida > Trichostrongylidae > Cooperia > Cooperia oncophora. The sequence continues at coordinate 33,926 of MU912428.1, forward strand.
ACTTCACTCGCTCTCGGAACCTACTCCTTTTTCTCAACACTACCAATTTTGTGCAATCCACAGATCGACCTGTCACGCGATCCTTGCTCCGAATGTTGGTTGATTTGAAGGGCTTCATCCCTTGTTCAGTGTATAATGCAGGCTCAATCCTTTGTACGATTTTGTCATTTCAACTCGCGAAATCACATGTCGCGCCATACACGGAGCATTTGAACGAAGTTCGTAAACAATGATTATCGATTTGAAGCGCGCGTGCGGCACTGCTGGGGTGTGAAACAAGACAAATCGTGATTCCTCACGCAGGCGGGCATTGCGTGCGACGTCGCACCCGCGAGTGTCGATGTCTCTAGGTCGCAGATGGCGACAGTAGTCAATGCGATTTCGTCGCCAACACTGAATCCGATGCTACAGTCGTCAGGTTACAAACTTCAGAGAACGTCGCGTGTGAGGAAGCGGCGAACTACGATTGTCTTGACCGTTTCCCATATGAACTGGCACTCGGTACGCGCGCATCTGTTGCTGCACTGGAGCACGCTATTTTGTGAAATTCCTGATGTGAATGTAAAATAGGAGAGGAATGTCGGGTAACCCTTGCTATCTCCGCTAGTGGTAATAACAGCCATTACTGGCCAGCGGCTACAAAAAATGAAATGATTTGGGAAGATACGTGTACACTCTAGTTCGCTGCGGAGAGTTGGGCGTGTCAGGCAGTATCAGTGTGCCACGCCATCGAAGCGTCACTCGTGCCTCTCTTTTTGGAAGCGCTTGCGACAACAAGCTGTAGAAAACGAGCTGTGTGTTACGTCTTATCACTTGCTCGCTTTCACAACTGGTGGAGAACGTTTGGCACCGCGCCAAACTCATCCCGCCTGACACGCCCAACCGTCCGCAGCGAACTACACTATATGTGCTCCGCAGTGGGTTAATTGTACTAGTCTTCAGGAGTACACTATACCCCACAGGGATCAAGGCATGGATTTTGAATCACTCATCTCGGGCAATCATCAAAGGTACGTCTGCAAAGTCAACGCTAAGACTGAATGTGTCTCCTTCAACATGAGCGATGACGAGCAATGAACAAAAAAACCCAACCACACGCCCCTTCTTGCCAAATTTGGATTTCACTGCAAATGAAGGCTTCGAAGTCACGGCATTTTCTAGACTTTGCGATGACGCGCTACTCAATCGATCAATCAACGGGCTGTAACGCGCTGTAACGCGCGTGGGGCGCCACATGAACAGTGCTGCAAATCTATAGAAGAGAACACAACCGGAAAGTGGAAGCGATCAGCGCCGGTCGCCTGTGTTTCGAGAGTGTAACATGGGGGCAATTGCTGCCTTCTCACAGTCTGATTCTCTCTCATTCCTCTGTACTCTCCCAGATCCCTAGTAGCCAGAGCCAGCGCTGTTTGTCTACGGGGAGGGGGGGGGGGGGAGGGCAGGCATTTTGCACTTTTGCAGCTTCAGTAGTTCCGGTCAAGTCTCACTCTGGTGATGAGCCTGAACTCTGCCTAGCTGGAGCAAGCTCGTCTAGGCACTATTATGAAACCTGTCAATTCTCGTAAGGCTATCTCGATGGCTCGACACGTCGATGAACTGGCAAAAAAGCAACCCCTCCCCCCCCCTCCTGCCCCGCCAGAGCCGTTAGATACCAGACTGCGTGGTTAGAGCGCATACCCTCCCGTTCTCTCATACTCTCTCAATACACGAGCGGCCGGATGCGATCGATTCACATCTGCGGCTGCGTTCTCGTTTATAGAAGCGGAGCGCTGTTGCAATTATAACGTGTTGACGCGCGTTACAATGCGTTGCAGCGCGTCATCGCAAGTCTGAACGCTGAGCAAAAGAGAATTATTTCTTAGGAGATTTTTGCAAAATTCTCACCGTTCACGAAATTTCAGCGGATTTCTAGACGAAATAGCTTTACTGAAGAAAGGAGTTATTACAAAAGACACCCCCAAGCACACATACCGAAGATTAAGTGCTGAGCCACTTGGTGGCCCGGTCGACGAGGAGGGGTATGTTCACCCCACATCCAAATAGAAAAGCTTTAATACTCATCTCTGGATCTCTATATTTCAAGACCCATCACCATGGCAGAGCTGAACACAAGAGGGCTACGGCTCAGCAAGGATCGTGTTATTTATAGCGTACCGGAAGGGTGAGCTATCTTTCACTGTCTGCATGAGAATTACTGCTGTTATCGTCCCAATCAGTTGGGTCGGGTTCAAGAGGGTCTGGACTGGTTCCATCTGCGGCGTCTCCATCATTGGTTATTTTCATCCTAAATCGATCACTAGCCGATCCCCCTTGGTAGATGAAGACAGCCGTAGGTGGGCACATCCCGTCCCCCCCCCCCCTCACACCGCCTCGGACTGATTGCAATGTCACAAACTATACGTACATGACAACAAAGGTGAAAAACCTAGAGTAGGCGACTCTTCCGATTTCTTCTTCAGAATATGCGTCGAATGCATCAAGAGTGAGTGAGAACTAAACAGGGTATTAAGAGAGAGGTTAGGCTGTTGTATACTTTGCTGCAGCGTCCATTGGCGACCAATAGAGTCCACCAGGGTCAGCGATGAGGAGGGTATAGATATCGATCTGGCGTCTGCTAGCGTTTGCTAGCGACCCCCAGCGTGCACCAGCGTCCGCCAGCGTCTACCAGCGCTCGGGAGGGGAGAATACGACGCGATAGGAGGGTAGCAGACAGCTGGTAGAGTATGGGGAGATAGGAGGGTGGCAGACTGCTGGTAGAGAGTATGGCGCGATAGGAGAATACCAGCTGTCTGCTACCCTCCTATCGCGCCATACTCTCCTCTCCCGGACGCTGGTAGACGCTAGATCGATATCTATACTTTCTTAGTCGCTGACGCTGCCGGACGCTCGGAACGCTGGTGGACGCTGCCACAAAGTATGAACGCAGCCTCAGAGACAAAAGGTGCAACAGCTTTTGAAGGAGCATACTGTAAGTATTACCCTGAAACAACTTGTAAAAAAGGAAACATTAGCATTAGTGACGGAGAGCGGGGAGAATCACCATTCAGACCGAACTGGAAAAATGGCTTCGATATAACGCCAACTCATGTTCCCAGCGCTTTATGATAAAAAGCAGGTAGCGAATTTGGTTGAAAGTGACCATTCCGTGATTCAGAACTCTGGAAGCAATTAACAAAATCAATAACCCCACACCACGACTAAGCGACTCATCAAGCAGACGACATAGCAGCGGTCAAAGATCATCGTCCACCCCATCTCAACCTAGTTCAATTGGTCAAATGACAAATGGTAGTGGGACGTCTATTCAGGCGTGCATTGTAAGCATATCGTTTCAACTCCCGCTGAATTCCGCTTCTAAAGGCTACTTATGGTTCAGGACCCAGGCTCAAATTCAAAAGAGTTTTATGTAGGAAACCCTGGCGAGAATGCCAGGTTGAAGATAAGCCATCTCAAAGATGGCTACAGGTACGAAAAGTGAAATGCTCTTGCCTGATCATGAGATCCTAGAAGAATGAAACTTTCCAGCTACAAATTAAGTATAATGGACGACGTCTGCCTATTGCAAAAGACTAGTAAGGTAAGCTGGCTTGATAGGTTCAGAAAAAACGACAGTGCAAAAAATTAGGGGGAAAGGATACAGCAACTTTTATTGTCGGCATGCTGTGCGTCTTTAGAATTAGTGTGACAATTTGATGGTCATGAACGCATGTAGTTCTGGACCCAGCTCGTCCTAATACATCGACTTGTGTTCCTTTTTGTTTCGCCCTTTCGCCTTCCCGTTCTGCCACGGCTCCCACAGCAGCAAACACATCTACATCCCTTCCATGTCGCTAAGACTACACCACCCAGACCCGTCCGTGATGGTCAAAAACATTGACACGATACATATGGGTCTGGACCCGCGTAAGGCATTGCATATCGCCACCTGCGGGCCCCGCAATTGAGAAGGAACAAGCTCCTTCATCAAATTCGGCCAGCCTGGGACTAGAACAGGAATGCGGCTAACACGACCGGAGATTTGACCTTTTTTTGTGTGTAGTTGCAGGAGAAGAGGGCGGTTTGTCAGGGTCGCAGAGTGTGGACAATACTTGCTTGGCGCCAAGTTTCTGGGGCCAAGTAGGTATTTGTGGCTAGCGATAAAGGATAAAACGGCTCGGGGACAGTTTCTCAATGAGAACGCCGTTAGCCAAATCAGTCGACTAAAATCGAGCCCGAGGATGCGCTGCGTCACCTATTCCACGCTTATAAGCCCAATCGACCTGGAGGAGCTAACGCAATGAACAAGTGCGAAGGTGCTTATCGCTCCCTAGACAATCCGGCATCCCCAAATGTACCTCGCCGAAGAAGAACGGCATCGTCGCGGGTGCCGGACGAAGGGACCACGACCGGACTCGGAAACCCGAGACCGGGTAAAGCGCTCCCCACTTGTCCCTAACTTTTTAAAGCCCCCGCCTCCGCCCAGAAGTAACAGCCTACAGCAGAGTAACATGCTTGCTGACCACATAGAAAGCATCGGGTTAATGAGCCGGGAGACCACAAAATACCGCCTACCGTGGTGTGAATCAAGCCCAGCCCGCGCACAGTTTAACGTATCAGGGACCACTTATAAGCGCCTCAAGTTACTAGAAGTTCCCATTTTGAATTTTGCATTTTTACAAACACAAGCCACATGTTGGAAAAGCCGTTAAATGATACAAATTGCAGTGATCCAATTAATAAACCCTTTCATGAACTCGCACATTTCATATGATTGCATACTTTTGCAAATGCTCTTGGATGAACAGTTCTCACTCTGTCTTTCCAGACAGACCCGATACCTGGACTTCCTGTCTCTCCGGACCTCTTCGAATCGTATTCAACACAAACCCAGACCCCGACCCCCCGGTTAGTACCTCGGCGCCGGTGGCATTCCAACCGCGCGTTGGCGTTGAGTACCCACTTATCTCGTCAGTTGAGGAGGGTGACGGTTAGTTGTAGAGGGTGCAGTCGGGCCGCGTATCTTGTGGGATAGGTCCGACCAGATATAATGAAGGAGTGTCCACTGTTCCTGTGCGTGAACGCTCTCTATGCGCGGCTACTGCTGCTCTGTTGCCCGACAACGTTTTATCGCCCTAGCTCACAGGCTAGATCTTGGACACCGCATGTCCCTACTTGCGAAAAAAACGAACACACATATAGTACGCGTACTGTATTTACAGGGACAATTAAAATATATACCATTTTCGCTTTAGATTCACCACTTTTCAAACCAAATTCACCCCTTTTCAAACCAAATTCACCGCTTTTTAAATCAAATTCACCACCACTTCAACTGCAGCTTCTCAACCAGATCACGCTAGACACCATCTCGACACCTGAGTAACCCTACTTGCAAGCGCATGTGACAAGAGTTTCAAATCTGTTTCAATTAGACTTCTGCATGCGACTTTTCTTATCTTCGCTGTTCGTACAACATTTGACGAAAACGACTGGGCATTCAGCGACACAGGCCTGACCCGCTCATCTTATAAAGGTGGGCAATCGCTAAGGCTCCGCGCCCCTCACCGTGACCGCTCCGCTGCTTTTGCGGAATTTTGCATAACCTTTCAAAATTAGCGCATCTCGAGCCCTTGCTACGTCGGAGTCCCGCCCCTGTGGAGGATCGCCCACTGGTGGTCCGACAGAATGCCCGCGGCCTTTTCAAAAAACGCGAGTGCAACGACAGTAAATTCGATCGTCAAACGCTAGGCTATTGCTGATCATCAACATATTCAGCGAACTTGCCTGATTTAAACGCAGATCACTAACGCAATAAAGCCAAAGCCGTGATATAGCTAGGTACTTGCAACCCATTTTTTGAAAAGTGGTGCGGATCTTTCGCACCCCAAAAGTGGGCAAGCCTCCCATGAGGGGGGGGGGTGGCGGGGGGCTGCCCACGTAGCAGTCGCGAGAAGCCGTAATTTCGAAAAGGTATCAAAATTCCGCAAAAACAAGCGGGCGTGGTCGAGGGGCGGAGTCTACATTGCCAAACCCTTTAGAGAATTGGCGGAGTCGGCCATGTGTCGATGTCCAGTCGTTTTCAGTCGTGTTTGTGGGAAACAGCACAAGATAAGAAAAGTCCCATAAGCAGAAGTTATGAAACAAGATTTGAAAATCTATGTCCGCGCTGACAAGTAGGCGTAGGCCGTCGGGGCGGGGCTCGCAGTAGTGTCTGGCGTGATCTGGTTGATGAATTGCGCGGCCTAATAAGTGTGGTGAATTCGATTTGGAAAGTGGTGGTGAATTTGGTTTGAAAAGGGGTGAATTTGGTTTGAAAAAGGGTGAATTTGGTTTGAAAAGGGGTGAATTTCTTTGAAAAGTGGTGAATTTAAAGTGAAAGTGGTATATTACACATCTTGTTGGTAAAATTTTGGCAAACATTTAGTCCAGCTCAGCACTGGGCCACATCTGGCCGTTTACTCCCTTCAGTATTGTCGTGAAAACCAGAAATGAAGTGCCCGATATCTAAATGGGGACTTAACGAGGATTTTAAGAACGGCTTCAGAGTAAAGCTCGTTTGACTAAGCCAATCAGAAGCCATGTTTCGAAATACAGAGGAGTTCCTCGAGGTCATATCTGTTCTGATGACAACTCTACTAGTACTCCACTTCCTAGTATACATCGTCACCAAAACATCACTTCAAAAAAGTTGTAAGTTCTGTCTTTCGCTGTTATTCGGGACCCTGCAGGGGCCATAAAACGTGATTAAGTGTTTCCCTCTTCGGAAAAACTTCAGGTTTTCACAAAATCAGAAGGGCAGTGTTGTTTTGACGTTTGTCAGTGGCTTATTTTGTTGCTTGTTCGTGAAGAACAAATAGCTTCAGGAAAATTGAAAAAGAAATTGGATACTGTCAGCGTCATCACGACTATCGCTTGCTCGCCGTTCTACCTTTTTAGCTGGGCACGAGAAGCTTCAAAGGCAGTTGGCACGATAAATCCCTAAGACGAGCAGGATTGATACGCCTGCCTGGACGGAATTCCGCGCCCTGAGCAGGCGCTGCGTAGCGCCTTTTCCAAAGGAGGTACCCTTATAGGCCCTATCAAGCTGCAACATACCGACCCGGACGCCCACCGCGCCCGCCCGCCCACAAATGGACGACCGTACCTGATGCTCGTATTGCTTCATTTGCGAAGTAAAATATGAAGCGAAGGGATTGGTATGAAGCGGCTGCGGTGCTGCATGGATATATGAGAACATACACCACCCGTATCTACCGTAGTGTTTATCGGCAAGGTACGCACGGAAAACTCGTCCGAAATTGCTCGCCAATTCATTGAAAACGAAAGCTTTTCATTTCATCCTTCCATCTCACTTGTTTTTCGCAATTTCCTCACTATACAGCACCCTGCCAGCATTTCAGGCCGAGTAGCTAATTATCATGCTAACTGCCTTCAAGACCCGAGTCTACTTAAAAATAGAGCTGCTGTCCTATTTTGCTTTTCTTCAAACTGCACTTTCAAACATGACATCCGCATGCTGCTCGAACGCAGCCGAATGCCAAAAAACGCAATGGCATTGGTGGATGTATTTTCAAAAAGTAAGGGAAAGAAATCCTCACAATTTTAGTACTGGCCGTTCACAATTGCTGAGTCCTGTATTTAGTCGACCTGATCGGCACCGGTCCGCTTATAGTGGTGAAGATAGCGGGGAGAGGAGGGGCGCTTCATCGAGGGCGTAAGCAATAGCCTTGAACGTGAAACTACAGCAAATGATGGGTTTGTTCTGAATACGCCGGAAGCATTATTGCACAAATGTTTTTTATGACGTTGCTCCTCCAACTTCTTTCTACTGTTTTTATTTGTAACACGTTATCTTAACTATCTTACAGGTAACAGTGGGTGTAGTTGCCAACATGATTTTATTGCCTTCACATATCGCCTGGTCACTATGTGGCGGCGCCATTGGGGAATCGATGAACCTTCTGAATCAGCGCCACTTGATCGATGACAACAATTTAGGTAAGGATACAGCCTGTCGTGCCGGAGGCGGCTTCCTTTCCCCCTCGGCCTGGCTCTTCACCAGGTCATCGGCACCTTCTGTCCTAGCATCGGGGTCCAGAGGGGATGGATCCGCGCCCGGCGCGGGTACGTGCAGGGGACTTACGGGCGCTTGCCTATGCTCGCTACGGTGCTGCCACGCGGTATGCTAACGTTGCTATCCGCAACCGGTAGGCCCTTACTGCCCCTACATTGTGTGCACACTACGGTCATGTACCTGATGTTAACCCTCTTACCTACGCCTTGCCTACGCGCCCTACCTAAGAATATCTGCTCACCTAGCCGCGGACTAGGATGCCTCTAATATATAGCTAAGGTTAACAACAGGTATATTAACAACTACTGTGGAGAAACCGTGAAAATGTTCGAGTAATATTGTGGTTTAATCACTACTGCTACACAACAATACACAAACTATTAAATTGATTTACCTCTCTAATATGTAACTACAGAAAACAACAAGGAAATAAACAACTACAAGAATAATGGTAAGGCCCTACACTACACGGACGAACCCTGCCTCACTGCCTACGGGCCACGAGGAAACAGCCCACTAGGGCATCGGGAACATCCTCCCCCTCCGGCTGCCCGGAAGGTTCGGATGCACCTAAGCACCTAGTGGTTACCTGGGATAGTCGACGGCCAGTAGTAGTGCGGCTCCTCTGCGTGGTACGGCTCGATGGTGCGACCAGCTGAGATAGACGATGACGTTGACACTGGGAGTAGAGCGGAGCGGAGCGACCAGTCGAGACGGCTGCAGGACGTAGAAGTGACAGACAGGCCAGAGTCGACGCCGACTCTGCATCCCTAGCGGCTTCGCGAACATGACCATGTTTGGTGGCTTGTATATTTCTTTGGTATGTGCACCTCTGGTCAAAAGTATTTACCGGAACGGTTACTCATGCGAAATTTTCTTCTCATCGCGTACTTTTCTCATATGTTACATTCATCAATATTGCCAACAAGTTGCAACGTTAACGTTGAACATAATGCGCGGTACTTAATTTTTTTCTTACAATAAACAGCAACCTGTACGAAGCTACCGTAATGCTCCTATTTTTCTAATTTGGAAGAATTTTTGGCGTTGTTCCAGGTACCATAGCAAACTGTGTTTTTCCGCTAACTTGAAAGAGACTCAGACGTCGGACACCTAGAAAAGCTGCAATGACCAAGAAAAATGTCGGCATTGAACGCATTCATTTTCACATGTTTCAGAGTATTCAGAGGGCACAATCTTAACCATTCTCAGTTGTATTTACGTGTTACTATGATAGTAGCAGACCTGTCGAAAACCTGTAGATTATGCCTGACACATTTCCGCCAAAATAAACAAATCTTTCACCACTCACCTGTCGAACACCAGTTCCACTTGCGCTGACTGCGCTGCCAAGCTCACTATCATTGATAAAATCAATATTCCCAAACGAAGTGTAAAAATATGATTGAGTATGCCACGACTGAATGGTAAGCGTGCGGCCAAACAATAGCTGTTCCGCTCGGGTCAAAGAGCCAATGTAGAGCTCGCTCTCCACTGCTTTCATTAAGCGTCGAACGGTCGTAACAAGGTCTTCTCCACCTCCTCCAATCGTAGTGAATAGCAGTCAGATGTTTGCAGTAAATTCATCTTTTAGAATCGTTGTTACCTACACAGAGTGCCAGGTCACTGCAAGTGTTGGAGTGGGTGTCGAGTTCATGAAAAACAGGAGCGTCGATGTAGTACTGGGATCACCATGTTCAGATGGTATGCAGGTGCAGTATAAACAAAAAGTTCCATGTTGCAACGCAACCACACGTTTCACAAATCACTATCCATAAATTGAACGAATTGGGGGTTGAAGTTCTACCTCAACCGCCATATTCTTCAGACCTTTCGCCAACCGACTATCACCTTTTCAACATTTTCAGAACTCCCTTGCTGGAAAATACTTCATCAATCAGGACCAGGCAAAAAAGCCTTAGTGGATTTCGTGAATTTCCACCCAGTTTTTTACTTTGATGGGATTTCTCGACT
>MU912430.1:5007-21066 GCA_036418165.1 Cooperia oncophora
CGCTGGCGTACGCTAGCGTACGCCAGCGTGCCGCTGGTGACGCTGGTGAAGCTAGATCGATATGCATCCTCTCTTCGGCACTGCCGCTGGCGTACGCTGGAAGCGCTACGCTACGCTGCCGCAAAGTATAAACGCAGCCTGAATCTCTCCATTTTTCTCTTCACTGTCGCACTATTGAGCTCTTCCACATAAAGTTCTGACCGATTTTTGATGCTTGCATATTTGAAAGTTAGGGGGAGCTCGTAAATTCAACGGTTAGAAATTGGAACCAATACCGCGAGGTTTTCATGAGATCTCTCCATTTTTCTCTTCACTGTCGCACTATTGAGCTCTTCCACATAAAGTTCTGACCGACAAGCTAATTCTCGTGCCCACTATTATCAGGCTAAATAAGTCCCCAACGGGGAAGCTTCATCAGGTTCTGTGGGAATTCGTGTATTCTTGCCTTTGTAAGGGCTACTGACTACTACGCGAGACGACAGTTAACTGTAGCAGACTGTGCTACGGGTCCAATATATCCGCCACTCAACCATCGTGTTTGCGGATCGCATGAGATGACGTACATGAGATCTTCTTCACGAAGTTTGCCCTTTTCTCTAGAGCGCTTCCAAGTGTTTCGGAACCGTGATGAATTCTCCGGAGCGAGCGCTGCCCCTGTCGCTCACCTTCCCCACCGCGGGACTCTGCCGTATTCCAATGGCTGGCCTGTTGCTCACCTTCGTCTGTTTTTCCAATCCCTTTACTCACTTTTGGACCTTTGAGGATTTTTGTGCTTGGCTTCGGCGGACCGCCCACTACTTTCCTTATTGGTCCGACGGACACACAGACAACTTCTGCTTTATATTATAGAGTATGATAACAATATTCATGGCGCCTATCGCATAAGCAGTGGGACATTATTGCAAGAAGTGGTATAGGAGGGGTATGTCAACATTATTGGTGGGTGACAGGCTCATGATAAAAGCTGATGAGGTCTGATAAAGGACGTTTGAGAAGGAGAGTCACCAAATTCGTCGTTCGGGTCCACAGCAACAGCAGGACGTTGGCTCTAAGAAATAATTCAGGAGGTGGGGCGTGGACACATCCCTTAAATCATTTCTTGGAGCTATTATCGGTCGACGAGGGTGACAGGACATTGACGACGTGATAACAGGGTGAAACGTGTTGTGAAAAAGGGAAGATCATCAGAATATGAATCGCGCCCTTCACAGCATCAGTGGAGCTGTAGTTGTGATCCCTGCAAACGATAGGGAGTGTGAGGGGTATGGCTTGAAGCGCAGCTAGAATGGATTTTCCTTAGGCTGTATCAGGCTCAGAATGGCATCGTTGATGGAAAAGGGCTCCCTTCCATATATAGTGGCATGAAATGATGATGGGAGTCATCGGCAGCTGGTGGTAAAAAGCGATCACAACAAAGCAGGGTAGGAAGAGGAGGGGCAAAAAACTGCAACGACATTTCCACGTATAGACCTTCTCGCAAGATACCTACCGAAGAGGTTCAAAAATGACATGCAGCTCTCCCTCCCCCCGGTGCGGAACCCAAACGTTCTCGCGCAGCGCCACACTGATCTGGTGTTGTTCTTCGAAGTGTAGAGATGACCTCGATGCAAACTAGCTAAACTTCCGAAAAATATCACTGGACCACTAAAAAGTACTAAGAGCGTCGATTCAGTGATAGGAATAGTATACAGCATGTAGTGTAATAGCTTTTTATGGGACCTTACTTGGAGCTGAAATTTTCAAAATCCTCTTATCATATAACAGAACTGCAATATTTATTGATATTTGCATCCTCTTCAAATTCTTCATTCGCAAATTCAGATGTTGTACTGGCAAAGTGACCTGCTCATCTCACCTACGCTCTGGGGACCAAACCCCGGGTTGGCTCCTGCTCGAATCAACTAAGCTTTCTACCCTTCGGGGGGGGGGAAGGCAAATTAGGTAAACCCATTCTCTGTCAGTTGTTGAAGCGGGTATTCGACAACAAGCGGTAGAAAACGGGTGCTACAGATCATAAGATGCAGTCCTGCCGCTCACTCGCTTCAAAAACTTGTGAAGAATGGATTTGGCAGCAGACTAATCCTGCCTGACACGCCCGCAGCGAGCTAGGTCTCGCGGTTCACTGCCGATACCGGTTTGCCGGCTTATCACTTCAAACGTGTGGATGTTGTAATACTGTGGCACAAAAATCCTGCCCAGTGGCGTAGTGTGTAGGGCACTCGCCCAGCCAGAGGAGCATGAGAACTCGGGTTACGCCCGGTGTCTTACGTATGCCTATAATGCATTAACTGACTTGTACAATGGCTGACTCTCTCAAGTCACTGTTTAGTTCAATTCTTATTCATTGAGCTTCTAATATTTTGAAAAAAGCTTACCAGCAGCCATTCCTGTTTTAAAGCACACAACTGTATGTAGGGTTTGCAATGAGAACATTTGCAGGAGCCCAGAAAGCCCGGGGATGAAGAGGAAGCTAGCCATCCGAAGCAGCGACGAGCTGGGCCGAACGAATTTTTAGTTGATCGTCATCAAACTCTGAATCGACCATGGATGCCGAAGGCGAAAGGCAGAAGTGAACGATTTCCCGGTAGTACCCCTCTGTGAAGTGAAGACGAGTCGTGCGACTAAAAACAACGTTGTGCCACCTGGAGCTAATGACCTGGTTTCTGATCATTACGCTCATGGACAACAACAGCGAGCAATCGCAGAAAGGAACTGCAAAAAGTGCAATCTTTGCTACATTACAGCGGCTTCCTCCCCGAATGGTAGTACTTTAACGTGACTATCCTTCATCGGACTACCATTCCAGCGGTGACGTGTACCCATCACCTTGCTGCCACTATGTTTCCATAGTTCTAAAGCCGAACTTCATTCGGAACACTTCCCACTCGCATGGTCGTGTGTTATGTCCTTCGATGATAAGTTTTTTTGAAACATTGTTCTCTGTTTAAACAACTCTCGTTTTCCATGGGTGAGTTTTCCTGAAAAGCAACCCTAATCGTGGTATTCTGATCCTTATGAGACTGGGCCGGAGGCTCTGCAACACATTGACGTGAGGTTAAATTGCACATTCAGTCAGGGGGCGAGACCCATCACTCGCAATATCCTGAAAACGTGCACAGCTCACGAGCACCTTTTTGGTCGTTCTCTCTCTCAGAATTCATCCGCTGGGTCTTAGGAAGCTGTCGGTTTCGCTTTCAAGTCCACGGCCACTGTACATGTTGCATTTTCTAAGTGATGCTCGGAGAAGCTAAGTAGGACCTAGACAAAGCCTGCAAAGAAAGTCGGTGGAGTTTAGAATGCAGAAATCCACTTATTGAAGTACGGGTTGAAGGATGGCATAGATCCGTCACGAAGTTAACGCAGGGTACTGTCCATCTTTTGAGATTAATTGAGACACGCTGTGGCTGTCACTGGTTTACCATTACCCAGTAGCATTGCTTCGCATTCCCACCAATACCACCAGAAAGGCAACACTTCTTCACGCGGATCTGTCTCCAATTCTGTAGATGACGACTCTCCTTGAATGATTCAGTGGAGCTTGCGGCGGAGAACGAAATCCATCTTGAATACACGCAGGCGTTAGCGCCCTTCTTCACCAGAGTGATCTTGTAACTCTTTTGACCAACGAGCTGTTGAAGTGGGGCTACTAAACTCACAACTCTTCTTTGAAAAGCGTGTGATTGTTCAGTGAGGATTATAGCGTTGTGATGTGTAGGATAATGTTGTAGATACTACACCTCTCCTGTTCTCCAACCCCTACCTACAAATTTCCTACATTTTCTATTTCTTCACTCAAAAATTTTCCGTCGAGCGGGGGAACACATATAGCACACAAAATCACGCGAAAAGTCAACAATCACGAGAAAAATTTTTCTTAACGCAGCAAACTGCTCTTGGGTACATACGCTTTCCTCTGCCAGTGATCAAGACGACCCCTCTGCTCAGCGGAAATGTACGACCCTCGTATGTGTTTCCACTTAACGATACTGTGCCCTGTCAATGAGATCTCCGCACTTGAGAGAAGCGTTGAACTTTACGATCGTTTTCCTTCTGATCCAAAACTGACGCCTCGCAAAAATTGAACAGGTTTTGGGAAGTGCTATTGCAATCCCAGCCTCACTAATCTCGGCATGTATCTTTCTCTACAAGAGCCTAACGTTGCAGTGGGCATCAAGTTCGCACCGCTTAATGTCAAGTCGAACCGCACACACATTTCTTCTATCTACGTATCGCGCAGGGACGGAGGCTCGAGAAATGAGCGCTGTCGCGATCCGAACGACTTTGCCAAACTGACAAGTTTTCCAAGTAGCTTTCATGTGCTACAGGACTTGGGAGATGCAGCGTACATTCATAAAAACCTACAGTATACACAGCTTCTTTACCGTACACGGCGCTCACAATGTAAGGCCGCACGGGTGTATCACGAGATGCGCGAAGTAATGCGCCTCCGCAGAACCGATTGAATAATATCAACAACATTGGCACATCCTACTATATACCATTTTCACTTTAAATCGGACACTTTTCAAACCAAATCGGACACTTTTCAAACCAAATCGGACACTTTTCAAACCAAATCGGACACTTTTCAAACGACCCCTTGCTCAGAACAAAGTTTCCCTTTTTTCCGGTTTTTCCCTTTTTTTAATTCTATGTGCCGGGAGAGGCCGTAATCGACCAGTACGGACACTAGCCCGCCGATTTGCATCATTTTCGAAGAGTGGGCGGGGCCCAAAGTGGCGGAGCCTTCCATTGCGGTAGCCAGTAGAGAGCTGCTTAGAGTGCCTAGAGATGATAATCGTAAAGCGCGGGTAGGAGAAAACCAAAATTCCGCGATAAACACAAGTGGGCGGGGTCAGAGGGGCGGGGCCTGGTGTGCTGTGCATGGTTATTCGTTTTGTGAAGATTGGATGTGAAAAGAACTACGTCGAAAAAGTTATAAAAATTCAGCACTTACGTAACTTCATTGTTAGTGGGCGGAGTCAGATCTGTATAGGTATCAATCTTTTTCAGTTGAAGTGTGTGTGCAAAGGGCAAAAACGAAAAAAAGTCGAAGGAGCAGATTTCATGAAGCATCTCGGAAAACCCTGTCCGCGCTGAGAAGTGGGCGGGGATAATGGGGCGGGGCTTGCAACAGTACCTAGTGTGGTCTAGTTATCAACCACCTATTTGTAAGGGGTGTTTTCTCCCATAAGCTCTGTTTACCTCTATAAGTTCTATCACAATCTCTCTATCACTATCGAGAGAAATATAAACCTCACTCATGGCAGAGTGAGGTTCAGTTTTATGGAATTTGCGGTTGTTTCTCTATGTTACGACAATAAAGAAGCTATGCTACCCGTCGTGGACCACAAGCTTCACAACATGGCGACCACGGAACCCAAAAAGGACCAGCAATCTGAAGAAAACGAAGAAAAGAAAACGAGAGCAAGCCTTTCTACTTCAACAGCAGGAATCCAGATGCCAATCCAACCAAACGTCTCTGCATCACGTGGTGCACTTGTTAGCCTCATGGAACAGTCTGCATGTGGGATAGCGCAGAGAAGCTTGGATTAGAGCCTATCAAGGATAAGAACATCACTCTCAACACATTCGGCAATAAGGAGTCCCAGACAGTACATTCGAAGCAGTATGATATAAATGTCCTGCTAGTGAACGACTCCCTATATCAGATGGAAGTACAACCCCTTCCCTTCCTTACGAAACCCCTTCCGATTCCATTTCAAACCTTTCCGATGGTCACCGCGGCAAAACCAGACGTATAGCTTAACCGAACTTCTCGATATCCACAAAAAACAAGCCACAGGCATCTCTCATCGGCATGGACCACTTCTGGCAAATGATTCTGTCTGAAGACTTTCACTCCGCCACACTAGCCAACGGGTGCAATCTACTGAACACGAGGACTAGGAAAAATAATCTCCGGAAAGAGAATATCAACCAGCACTATCAACATGGCAGTACAAGGCGAAGAAGGTCAATCGCTAAACAAACAGAACGTAGACGAAACGGAAGAAAGGTTCTCGACAAACGAATCCTCTAGTACAAGTGATTTACGCTCCAAGAATGACGACCTCTGTCTCAAAGCCCCGAACGAACGAACACCTTATGATGGTGATGAACATTGTGATGGTATAAAAGCCTTCATTCGGAACGGAGCAATGGAAAGTTCCAAACAAGCAGCGGATTAGGAAGAAAAGGAAGAAGCCGTACACAATTCCAAATTATTCTGGAAAGACGAAGCTGACTTCGCATCGACAAGTAAACTCAGCCACTTCCAAATCGGTAAAGAAGAAAAAGAAGAATCACCGCGCCTATATAGAAAACAAGACGAAACCTCCAAAGAAAAGAGACGAAGCTTTCAACTCAACATCATCATTCAACCGCCCGCGTCCAGCAGTCCTCCATCCCTACGCTTATCCCTCTATCTACTTTTAGCAAACAACTTGATCCTCCGATAGCAAATAGCTATAGACGACTACTGTATCCGGCACAACACCTCCAAATCCATTCCGGTTCGCATACCATGGCAACGTGAAAACATAAACAAAAGCTCCGAGGAATCAGACGAAGAATGGAAGAGTGGAATAAAACGAGATGATCTTCAGCTACAATGGATGTTTCCGATTTGGTTTGAAAAGTGTCCGATTTGGTTTGAAAAGTGTCCGATTTGGTTTGAAAAGTGTCCGATTTAAAGTGAAAATGGTATATAAACGGCAACGTCTGTCTGTCTGTCTGTAAGTCTGTAAGTCTGTCTGTAAGTCTGTCTATCCGGAAATTCGGAATCACCTGAAGAGCCAGTTGGAGGGGCGGGTCAAGGGTGGGTTGGGTAGGGCATGGGCCAAGATGTACGGAACACACATGAACTAAGCTAAGCCCCGCCTACTGTGGGCGAGGTGGCGTCAATTGGTGACCCACAATTTTTCATAAATTGGATAGTGTTCGGTTCCAAAGTAGAGCCTCGACGACGAGTGGAAAAGTGGCAACGCATAGGCAATCAGTTGGAGGAACGAAATGAGAACCCCATTCTGGGCGCGGCGTTCTAGGTGGGTGGCGCTTGGTACCAAAATTTCAAAAATTCGTATTCGGTACCAAAAGAGTCTTGAGAGGAAAAAGTGGCAAACGATAGGCAATCAGTTGGCGGACGAAATTAATGAAGCACACCCCTGATGGGCGGGGCGTTCGCCGAAGTGAACGGTGCCGAGGACAAAAACCCTCAAAACGCATCCGAAAAACCCCACGAAATGGGGAGTAAGGTGAAACTGAGCAATGGTTGGGCAGATGAAGTTAGTGAGGGATAACCGTAGGGAGTATACCAAATGGTTGGTACCGTCGGCAATAATTCATAATTCGGTTCCCAAACACACAAGTGTAGCTAATCGCAGTGAACGGGATATGTGCCACAGTGAATGGGAGTGAAAATCAAGGGTTCGTAAATCAGTATGTTTATTTATTTGTTTATTTACCTACTATTTACTGCACAACAATTTAGGCAAATGCATATTCCTACTTCAGTTCATCCACTAATCATCCAATACCGACAGACCACACATTGACTATACAGTAGTTTCACAGTTGTTTACCATTGGGAGGGTACTTGCTGATCTCTATCCTATCCTACTATATATAAACGGCAACGTCTGTCTGTCTGTCTGTCTGTAAGTCTGTCTGTAAGTCTGTCTGTCCGGAAATTCGGAATCACCTGAAGAGCCAGTTGGAGGGGGCGGGTCAAGGGTGGGTTGGGTAGGGCATGGGCCAAGATGTACGGAACACACATGAACTAAGCTAAGCCCCGCCCACTGTGGGCGGGGCGTGCGCACATTGTGAGCTACATTTTTCAAAAATTCGTAGTTCGGTTCCAAAAGAGCCCCGAGATGGAAAAAGTGGCAAACGATAGGCAATCAGTTGAAGGACGAAACTGATGAAGCAAACCCCTGACGGGCGGGGCCGGCCGATCCGACTGGCCCTCCCTCTCATGGAAAACTTCTCACCGGGACCCACTTCACACGCGGAAGGAGGATCGGCCGGCGAAGCCGGCCGATCCGACTGGTGACGAAATATACCAGACAATCAGAAGGACAACTCCAGCGGAGAGGGGCGTCCTCATTCTTGACCCACAATTATTTAACAAGAAAGTTTCCCACCTACTGCAGCTGTTATAGCTATTTCACTTCACTATGCTATTGCTTCGCCTTCTGTGTTTTTCTCCATTATTTGTGTTCTGTATTTTTTTTTCTTTTTGTGTTATGACCGTACTTGATGGTATCAAAAAGTGTCGACGCACCTAATGCACCACTACTTCCAGATGAGCGACGCTATTTATAAGATTTTGAGGGATTTACATCCGTCTAATTTACGTTATCTTTTCTATATGGTAACGCCGAATGAGACCATTCATACGCGGTTGGAGGACATACCGAATTACTTAGTTGATCCGGTAAGTAATAAAGAAGGGAACTCTCTGCATCCGCGAAGCCTTTACGAGTGCTGATAAGAAGGGTCTGGGGCATGGTGGCCACACAGAAAGAGATCCAAGCAATGACTCCTATCTCTGCGACCTTTTTGTTATTCCTGCTCTCGTAATAGATTGGCAACGAGTCAACTCCTTTCGACTAACCGTTCACCCCCCCCCCCCCCTCCTCTCTCCCAGTGATCAAAATACGATTGTGCAACTATTTCGCCGAAGGCTTTTAAGTATGAATTCCAGATTTCGACATGGACGTTCGTGTTGGTTTTCTTGGAGTTGCTGATACTCGATGAGAAGACGTATGCGTTTAACGACCACGTCACGTCTATAAATTCCGGAATGATGTATATCCTCTTAAAGTGAATTTATTTTCTGAATATTTTCTGGACATCACGATAACTCGCGAAGCTGTCATTGTTGAGCTGCGGGATCCATACACTGATGCTTCTGTGCCTACCATCCACTGACTGTCGTGGTTGTCCAGCTCCAAATTCGGTTTCTATAGATTTTCAGTGATTCGCTGTCGCCTGCGCCTCGCGATCTCTTCAGACAAATCTCAATATAGAAAGTCCAAGCGCCACGCGCACGGTGTAGCGGGGAAGTTACAGATGGAAGCCGGTACAGCTTACACTCCTGTCTGCTCGAACCGGAAATATTCTCCCCATCTCCGAGATATTAAAATATATCTCTGGCTAATGTACACAGTTATGAATAGGAGATACATACAGCACTTTATAGCTGATAACGTAGCAGTCAATCGGGGATAAGTCAGGATGGGCGGACTGAGCCACGACTGTCTTGCTCTGCCAGTAGCAATCGGCTATTGATCGGTTAGTGATCGATTGAGAAGGAAAAGAGAAAACGGTGGAAAAGCCGCGGGTGGACCAATTCTATCCCTCCAAGACCTCCGTGACTGATCGCTTTGATACTTGAATTGTGGTGTACTTGTGTTTTTTGTTGAATGACCGGGTTTTCTCTCGGCATCCGGCAGGGTACTCCTTCACCTTTAAACAAAAGCATACACACATGCACGTTCGCATGTACACTCCTTAACCCTGAGCCAGAGTAGGCGTGGCATTCGAATATGGCACGGAATTGGTTATTCGTGGAATATTCCAGTCTGGGACAACTGTCATCTTGTTCTGTGTTGGACAGAGACACGACAACAATGTGTCAAGATGAAAATATCTCACCAGAAGCATAGACACCTTCAGGTTAAGTTGAAACATGCAGCCACGCCTACCCGATCTCAGGGATTTCGAGTATACGCAAGCGCGCTCGTATGTACGCTTATACCAAGGGGAGATACTATCACCACCATTACATGAAGTAAGGTTGATACTGCGATGCCAATTTATTTTTGTTTTTCCCTGCAGAGATTATCTTCCACGATTTCCTTGCTATACTCCGTGGCTTTTGCGGACATACATACATGCATGCATGCATACAAACCGTCACAAAAAGTCAGTGTTTTATAGACAAGAGTGATTACTCTCTTCAAGTTCTAATTTAGAATCGGTGGTCGTGAAATATCAACTTGGATCTATCCGATAGTGTACGATCGAGTGCATATCATAGATCTGCCTAACGATTCGGCCTTAACATGGATACTGTGCTTTTTCACGCAAGATTTCATGCTTTACATCGCTCATCGAGCTATACATGGTAAGTGCGCAGTAAGGGAAGTAAAGTGTGAAACCAAAATGTTGCCTTCATGGGTAGCACTAGTTACACCACAAGTCCAATTTGGCTTCTGTTCTTGAGAGATTTTCATGTTGAATTTTGCGAAAGACCACTGATGAAGAAGTAGGTGATAGTGGGATCGATAATTTTTATGCGACCAAACATGCCCACGAGAACAACACTCCGTGAGTAATCTGTGATAACTGTAACCTTCAGTCAACAGTAAACCGCCATTTCATCCTGAATAGGTAATGGAATCTGTCATATAGCAGTTTACAGTAATACCCTAAACCTCAGATGGGAGTTAATCGCCGCTCTTGCTAACATACGTGTAACGTGCATTATGCCATATCTGCAAAAGATCACCATTTCAGAAGTCAGTTTCTTATGGTGGTTTCATAAAATGCACCATTCTTCTGAGTATTTCAATCTCAGCACTGGTTTACGATTACCAGCACTTCAGGTTTGTTGTAATTGTTTGAAAAAACACTTGTTTGTATGCTGCCGTCCACATGACTGTTGTGAACAATGAGGAATATGGGTTTCAAGGAGCTACAGTGCCGAGCAGGGCGATAAGACTTCCTCAGAGATCAGCAACAATCTTCTCTGATTGCTTAAACATCCGTAGGCTGTTCATCACAGCTCCCGGGAGATGAGAGGCAATTTGGTGTGTTGCAACGTGGAATCATGGACTCAAGTTATTCAAGGGGAGTTTTAGACCGTGAAACCGTGCAGACAGAATACAAAGGCAGGTATCACAATTATGGAGGGGTGATGATCATTCATTTTCCAAGTCCAATACTGAAACTCAATGCATCATGATTTATCTTTAGTGAGACCAATCTGGAAGTATAAGCTGTTACCAGCGTGGGTTACCACGATAACTCAGCCCACATGACCAATTTTTGACAGATCTTCTAGGGAAGCTGCCTGACTCATTCTCCTGAAATACTCGAGGGAGTCTCCAAAATGAGAGCACATACGATTGTGGGTCCAAATAAGAGCGAACAGCTCGGCGCTTCTGATGCAAGAGAACTTCTTAAAGGCAGAGGTGATGGTTGGAAGCAAGCGGTCCTAAGAGTGTTGAAGGGCTGAATGAGGTGTGGACGAGTGAGGTGCGGACAAATGCTCTCTTATAGCCCCTCTGCTAAGGGCGCTGACAGCAACCGTCCACCCAAAGCCATCGTGCCTTGCCTTCAGTAAAACATTCCTATTTCGATTACTTTTTCACTAATAGAAGGCTGATTCAACTTGATTTTAGGATGTCGCCCATATGTTTCCTGAACTGTTGCAAGCTTTCTTTATCCCTCCCAACATATACATAGTTCACCGGGCTTTGAACCTTACTATCAGTTCTGGATCCATACAAATGTGAGTTCGATATTATAACACATTTTTGTGCTTTTGTTATAATCTCACTTTCGCTTCTATTATAATTCAATTCCGTTATGTGCAGCGATTCACACTGCTAAGCTGTGGAAGGGAGCGATTCTTCCACAAGCCTTTCACGTCATGCGCTCATGCCGCGATCAGTGGCTGGCCAATTCAGAGCTTCTTCGCTCTGATCCTCCATTTAACAGTATTGACTAGGCTACTATCCTACTATATATAATCCGCTAAGTATGTCTGTAAGTGTGTGTGTATGTTGTGTGTGCGTCTGTCTGTGTGTCACGAAATTCATAGCGCCGGTCCCAGTAACAGTGAGACATTGATTTCAAGAAGTGATGTAGGCGGTGTGACGGGAACACTATTGGTGGGTGACAGGAAGTGATATCAGTTGATAAGATACGATAAGAGGCGTTAGAAGGGGGAGGTCACCATATTCATAACGCGGTGACAGCATCAGCCTGCTCTCGATTTTAAGATATGATATAGGGGATAGTCCAAGAACATCATTAGTGGGTCACAAAAACTGTAAGCTGCTGATAAGATTCGATAAGGGGCGTTAGAAGGAAAAGGTTACCATATTCACAGCGCAGGTCACAGCATCAGCCAGCTCTTGATTCCGAGATATGATATAGGGTGAGGGCCAAGAACATTATTGGTCGGTAATAAGAACTGTAGCTGCTGATAAGATTCGATAAGGGACGTTAGAATAGTGAGGTCATCGTATTCATAGCGCAGGTCACAGTATCAGCGAGGCGTGCGTTTCAGCAAGTGATATAGAGAGTGAGTTGGGAACATCAACCGTGGGTGACTAGAAGCGATAACTACTGATAGGGGCTGATAATGGAGGTTGCAGTCGTCGTCGCTGTTCAAGGCGGTTCACGCTCTCAAATCATAGAGATTTAGTGATGAGGACATTGATGACGGGTGACAGGTAATCTTATCAATCGATAAAAATTGATACGATACCATCTGCGCTAACCTCTCACCGCTTTAATGCCGAGTATTCGAGGCTCAGATTGTGAAACTTTCCTTTGGCCAACACTTTCCTGATAACACTAGAAAATGAACTCATCCCACTATCCTACTCTATATAATGTCGATGTCGACGAGCGGGGGGGGGTATGTAGTACGCCTGAAACAGGAAAGTCAGGGAATTTTTAAAAATTTTTTTCTTTCGAACTTTCAATTACTGATGAGAATGAATAATAAGGGAGTAAAGTACCTGAAATTATTTATACTTCAGCGAGCGCTATATTGATCGACTGCACTTTGTATCTATATCTATAGGTCTATGTGTTGTATGGGCGTTATGGCGCGGACCGCAAGTATAAGCGTTTGCTAAGGAGTGCAGGATCCGCAGAGTTGCTCTATCTGATGATTGGACCAATACAGCGCTGTATGAGCAACCCAGAGATTGAAAGAGTTCCGTTCCCCATTATGGAGCGCGCCTGGCGAAGCCAGGCCAGCTCGGCGAAGCCGAGCTAAGAGAAGGAGGAGAGCTCGGCGTCAGCCGGGCGATCCGACTGGTATATATATAATCCGCTAAGTATGTCTGTAAGTGTGTGTGTGTGTGTGTGTGTGTGTGTCTGTCTGTCTGTCACGAAATTCATAGCGAGCGTCGCAGAAAAGATAGGATGACAGTTTCGAAGAAGTGATATACAGGACGCGAACACTTTTGGTGGGTGACAGGAGGTGATAACACCTGATAAGATTCGATAAGGGGCCTCAGAAGGGGAGGGTGACCGAGTCTATAGTGCGGGAGTGGGACGTTGGTCCTAACGTATGATATGAGGTGCTGGACAGGGACATTATTGATGGGTGGCAGGGAGTGATATCAGCTGATAAGATTCGATAAGGGGAGTTAGAATGGTAAGGTCACCATACTCATAACGCGGGACACAGCATCAGCTAGGCGTTGATTTCAGAAAATGATATAGAGTGGGAGATGGGACATCGACGGCAGGTGACAGGAGGTGATAACAGCTGATAGGGGCTGATAAGGAACGTTGCCGTTGTTGTTCAGTCAAAGTGCTGGAGCCTTTACACTAGCAAATTACAGAATACAGTGATAGGGACATTGATGACGGGTGACAGGCAATCTTATCAATTGATAAGAAAGGATAAGGAGCCATTCTCATCGCATCTTTTACCACTATACCGCCAAGTATTGAACGCTCAGTGTGCATTTCATTTAGCCATCACTTCTCTGATAGAGCTAGGAACTGAACTCATCCCTACCATCCTACTATATGTCTGTCGATGTCGACGAGCGGGGGGAGGGGAGGAGGGGGGGGGGTATGTTTGCCTGAAACAGGAAACTAAGGAAACTCAGGGAGCAGAAAACCTGAATAATGCGGCGCTTCATGCGTTCAACAGCTCTTTTTACTTTTGACCATTCAATTACAGATGAGAACGAATAACAAGGGAGTATAGTACCTACTAATAATTATACTTCAGCGAGCGGATTGCATGCCAATTGAAGGGAACGTTTATGGATAGGCGTTTCGGAGCGGGTGTTGAGATGAAATCTTTTTTTCACTGAGCGATTCGTATTGCGCTGTATTGGCTGACTACGCAATGTATGTTGACTAGTGGAGGATCCTGAGCCTTGCTCTATCTGTTACAATTCGATCACTACAGCGCCGTATGAGCAGCCCACTATTGAAAGGTTCCGTTACAATTATGGAACGCGCCTGGCAAAGCCAGGCCAGCTCGGCGAAGCCGAGCTAAAGAGAAAGGAGGAGAGCTCGGCGTCAGTCGGGCGATCCGGTTGGTAAAATCATAAGCTACATCGCACATATTGTAAACGGTGTATTCTCCACATGAATTCGATCGAGCTGTCAGACAGGACAACCCGTACGCAGCGACTTCTATATTGCCAACCACGCTCAGCGACGCCGCGGTCTAGCAGCGTCCCACTTTTGAATCGTCACAAACTCAATGCTGTTCTGCACTATTTTATGAAGCTTGCGAATGCCGTTTAGCTGGCCCTCTCATCCTACTCCTGTTAAGATATCAAGATATCACTATAGGAAAGGGCTAAGAGTGAAGTTCATACACCTTTTGTGTCTACAATTTCACTGCAGGAGTCAATCAAAGTCACAGTTTGTGAACACACGACATGCGGAATATCTTGCAAGCAAGGGACGGTTCGGAAACGCAGAGGATGGGCACCTTTACGGGTCGAAGGTCTCTGACATAAACTCGCCCCGGATGTCGATCTGCACTTTAATCGTTTCATAACGCTGTTTGGTGGTGCGACCTCACTCGCTTGCGTTATAGCTTCTATGCCATGACCGAGAGTTTTTCAAAACTTTTCTCATTGCTCATCGTGATGGCAGTTGGGCTTTTTGACAAGAACATGATGGTTCCACTCATATGGTTTGATATTTTGAAGAATCTCACTTCAGACAGTACCTTCCCTTGGTCCTCTTGAATACTTCTTGAACACTCCGTCCAACCACCGAGTGCACCATGGCAGGAATCCTTACTGCATCGATAGGAACTATGGCTGCACCTTGATTATATGGGACAGGTGAGATGGCTCTTACACTTTGGTTGATTGAATGATATCTCGCCTAAGCAAAGCATCACTTGGAAGCGGAAAATGAACCAGTTGCACCGAAGACACAGCAACTTGGTAATAACAAGAAACGTAATGCAATATTGTAATAAGATTTCATGTAAAAATGAATAAAAGAAAGTAGAACAAGGTGAAAACTGAGTAAAACTGAGCAGTAAAGGCTAAAAAGTGGAACAAAAATGGTTTATAAAAGTGGGAGTTGGGTCATAAGTTGTAAGTCAAAGGCAAAGCCCGCGATCAGATATTCTGGGTGATGGTACTGAACTAGCGATGCCAAGATGCCAATGAAGTCAGTGCGGAAGGAACAGAAAGAAATGGTTGCAAATGCCCTCAATAAAACCCCTGCGCGAGCACACTTGTACGAGCAAAGGAGCAAAAAGAGTGATCGGACGAAATCATTGGGCGAGAGTTGTTGGGGTCGATGTGGTTGCGCCATTGATCACAGCTGATTTCCCGTTGCCAATAATGTCTCTGCCGATATTCTTTAGCAGGTCTTCTATCATTATTATAGCAGAGCAGCGGGCGGGGTCAATGATAATGGGTCGGGCCAATGAGAGGAATGACATTGTCTCCGCCTTCCTCTCTCGCTTTGCGCCGCAAAAATGATGCAATCGCTGTCTCTGCGAGCATGTTTACCTTCTCGCGAAGACAGAGAAAGATGTCAGCTGATCGCGGACAGTGCGCTTAAAGCAAGCCGATGTTTCGGGAGTCGTGTAGCGGCAAATGATTTTGTCATAGTCTGAATCTGCAGGGTGGCAAAGTAATAAAAGTTCTCATCCAGGGATAGATATGACCTGACACTGTTTTGACGAAGCTCTTGCACTAGAGTAAACTATATAGGCATCACCGATACACTCGCCTTGATAGCACAGTTCATATGAACGGACCTGAGAAGTGAACTTAAAGTTTAAATCTGCATACAAGAATAGTGCAGTAG
>MU912430.1:32664-49408 GCA_036418165.1 Cooperia oncophora
CAGTGCCGATCACACACGTGGGACAGCTCCGAGTCTTGGCCGGACAACAGAAAGCTTGAATAACTAGTAACTCAGTTTCACATTTCACTAAAATCTCTTTTGTACCGTGGAAACCGAGAGACGGGCTAAAGAATCGTAATTTGCCGCCCCGCCGCGCGCGGTGATGAGCGCGGCGTTTTTAGCTCCTGCTAACGCGTCAATTGGACCCCCGGACTTCATGTAGGCCCTGCCATCATGGACATTCATGACCATTTTCGGTTTCGAATTACCTTTTGTCGCC
This sequence comes from Cooperia oncophora, assembly GCA_036418165.1. Lineage (NCBI taxonomy): Eukaryota > Metazoa > Nematoda > Chromadorea > Rhabditida > Trichostrongylidae > Cooperia > Cooperia oncophora. Next base: position 32,945 of record MU912430.1, read on the forward strand.
ATCTACTAGGAACCATTGACAGCTGCGAGCAGTTGGGGTCGCACGCGACGCCCACCAGTACGGCGAATATGTCTCTCTTGTCACTTACCCGTGGAGTCCTGCGAGAGGAAAGTGCCTTCAATAGAAGAGGAGGAGTGAACAAAATCGTCGATCTGCTCGCAAGAATCATAGGAATACCCGTTCTGAACTAGAAACTACGCGACCGCTAAGCGTTTCCGTTTCACCATGCCACAAACTCATGTAACTGCACCGTTTCTAGCAAACTAGCTAGTCATTTGTGCCAGCCACAGCATTATTATGCCAAGGAGAGAGTCACAAGGTAAGATTGAATCAGAATGAACGAGAAGATGTCATTCCAATGACACCATCTGCGATTGTGACAGGCACCTGGGCGATCATTATATTGGACCGTTAAGTTTTTGTTGAGTGGTGTTGTCTGGTTTACACTCTGCAGTCTGACTAAGGAGGATCACGCCATCCTAATGCCCTCCTTTCCCCTCCCACCGATGATTAGAAAAAGAGTGATGAAAGTAGATGGTGCGACATGTTTTGGCGTTGGTTGGTTTGGAAGAGGAGGGGAGGGGAGAGTTAAGTTCTGCACTTCCCTAGTTGCTAGAAAACACGCTTTAGCAATAAAAACTAAAAGAAACCACCTCGTTTGTTTCCCGTCATTTTTTGAATTCCTGTGGCGAGTACTGTACTAAACGCTCTGCCGACAATGACAGTAATCACATGACTTTCACTTTGAAAATCGTAACACTTACCTGTTATTTCGATGCACACCTACTCTCCCACCAACTGTCAGGTTGGGTAATAAGTTCTGGGAAATTTTTTAGACTGATGGGAAATTATTTATCTTTTTGTGCTCTACAACGCGTCAAAAAGGGTGTATGCGATAAGAGAGTCGTAATTTGTCGCGCCGGCAGGCGTGGCGAGCGACGCCGCGCCGCGGGAAACTAATTCTCTTGCTTACCATTAGCCTTTCAAATTTGAATATTGACGGGAAACAAAGGGTACTCTATCGTCAGCTGCGCCAGCAGTAGACGACGCGTAGAATGGCCAAACACGTAAAATATGCGCGGAAACATGGAAAAAGGAAATATGCAAGGATTCCCTCGAGTCCATCGCCCTCACTGAAAATTGACCGCGTTCATCGCTAGACGGTGCGTCGCGCGCGACGGCGCGGTAAATTATGGTTCTCTTGCACGGTCCCCTTTGAAGGGGCCTGATCCGCCGATGGTTAATTGGGAATGGTGGTCCTGTCCGCAACCACGGAAGATGTACTACTTTCGCAGCTAAAAAGCACCTGAAGACCCACTCACGACGCCACCGCCCACTGCCATGGCAACGCCCAACTTTCATTTCTTCTGAGCATCTTGCTGGTGCGTTTGTTCTGCTACAAGCTCTTTCCGTTTTGAATGAGGTGACAAGGAAAAAAAGCTGGCAGCAACAAGTGGGAACACGTCCGACCACGCCCTTTCCTTGAAGCACCTACACCTACACAGCGTGGGTTTCTATATGGGGCATTCAGGGTTTTTTTTCTGCTTTTTGTTGTTCATTATTGCATTAGTTACCACACCTCTCGGAGTTTGTAAATAGTTCGCCTTGTGGGGGCAGGAAACTCGGCGAGGTCACGGGTTAGTCATACGAACTAGCAAAAGAGCAAAATGCCACCCTCAAGCCGAACAGATCCCCAATGTCAAGAGAATATAATACTATCCTCCAGGGCACTGCCGTGTAATACACCACCAAAAGTCTTACACTTTATTCAATAACTGTTATAAACGACTGTTTCACATAGATTTGCGTGCAGTATAGCTTTGTAGAATGTAAGATTTCATCTCAAGATTATCGCTCGTCTGAAAAGTGCTGCGAAAAGGTTCCAATTGGTTGACTCTCGTAGGTGAACGAAAATTGTGTCAGAAAAAGCATCCGGTGTTCTTCCTTCACAATCGTCCCCAGCTTCAAGCAGAAAGGAGACGCGACGGACTGCTCCAGCTATCCGGGCATCGGACCGACCGCACATACCATGAAGCTGTACGAGAGGTTAGTCAACACCAGGCTGAGAGACCTCGATCCGATCTCGCAGGAGCACTTCGGCTTGACGTCCGAAAGGTCCACTACGGATGCCATCTCCAGACAGGCGATCGAGAAGTATCGAGATAAGCGTCGACCTTGCTACCTAGCCTTCCTGGATCTCGAGAAGGCCTTCGATCGCTTACCGCGACCTGTACTGTGGAGGGCTCTCAGAGAACGGAATGTTTCCCGAGCACCTCATCTTCCCTGGTGAAGGACATGTACGATGGGGCAAAGGCGGCTGTACGCACCCCGCACGGCCTTACAAGGGAGGTAGACATAAGGGTTGGGGTACACCAAGGGTCAGCTCTTAGCCCCTTCCTCTTCCTACCGACCCTGGGTGTCACGACAAAAGAACTCATGGAGAGGCCACTCAAGACCATCCCTACGCCGATGACATGGCCTTGATTGCGGAGAGCAGAGAAGAACTTCAAGGAAAGGGGCGCGGCAAGGGGTACTTGCCAAAAATGGCTCACGATTAAACGTCAAGAAGAATAAGTCGCTGAGTCTCGAGGAGTGCAACGATCTCATCCTGGACAGTCGTGCAGAATCTTTCGAGAAGGTGGAGAAATTCCGCTACCTGAGAAGAATCTGGCCCGTGAAGGTGGCGTGGACCAGGCAGTGACGGCTCGAATAATGCGGCTGGATGAAGTGGAGGAAGTTCACCTGCATCCTCTGCGATCGGCGATGCTCGAGAACCCTCAAGGGCAAGGTGTACCGGGCTGTGGTAAGGCCTACAATGCTCTACGGCAGCGAGTGCTGGCCTATCTGCAAGAACCATGAAAAGGCAGCTCCACTCATTGTCAGCTGAAATGGGGATGTTGAGATTATCCTGCGGCTGGACACGATTAGATCAAGGTGAACGAAGACAACAGAGTGGTCGCAGCTCCAATCCAGCGAAAGACATGAGAGCAGCGGCTATGGTGGTATGGACAGTGCTGAGAATGCTCGAGGATTATCCGATAAGGAAGACTTTGAAGTACAAGGCGAGCGACCTCGAGGAGCCCCGAAATAAAGTGGAGGGGTGTGATCGGGGAAAACACTGATGTGAAGGCCACAGCAAAGGACGCCTTGTATAGGAGAAGATGGGCTTTCAATAAAAATAGCGGGCCCGGCGACGGAGCGGGATTAGAGCTATGGAGAAGAAGAATATTTCTGTACTTTAGTTTTTGCGCGGTGCAGTCTCACACACCGCGATTTCACGACGCCTAATCCGGCTGTTCGCCACCCTCCTACTTTCCCATAATTTCTACCCCCGTTCGCTCTTGAAGGCTGGTAGACGCTGACAGACGCCAGCAGGCGCTATATTCAAGGGGATAGGGGCAATAAGAAAAAGTCACTTTTCTTCCTTGACTTTCGAGGCGCTATAAGTTACACTTTATTAAAGTCCGCGTTCAGTTGAGATTTTCCTCTCCCTTCGTGAGCAGGTAGTCAGGTCCGCAGAGGCAACAACTACACCACTTTCGCGGCGCAAAAACGAGTGAGGAGGCCCACGATGCCGTCGTTCTTATCATTGACCCAACCTACAATCATTGGCACCGCCCACCATTCATTTCTAATGGTTACCTGATGGTGCGGTTGTTTCGCTGCTGCTTCTCTCCACGTCGAGTGGTGAGAGTGAGGTGATAAGGGAAAACAGCTGATATCAACAAGTGAGAACTCGTGCGACCGCACCTTCTCTTCGCCTTGAGCACGTACAACCTCAATTAAGCAAGGGGTTCTATATAGAGCCTTTCCTATGATTTCTTTCTGATTTTTCTTCACTGAGGGGTTACTTGCTACCTTGTTATAAGTATTTGAGCCGCATAATCAACAAATTTGAAAGCGGGCTCAGCCTTTGAATTCTGATTGAACATTTCCACAACCACCTTGAAGAGCATATTAAATACTATCATGACACTCCGCCACAGCCTTCTGGACGAGCGCCATCGAGAGATTCTGGCACGCGACCGCGATGTGGTGCCTGAGATCAGCGAGATAGTCGATTTCTCCGCCGTAGACCACCCTATTGAACTCCGCCCGAACCGGGTAATTGAGGGAGTTCAGGTCAGGTGACCTACTTGGATATTCCATCTTCTTTAGGTACTCAACGCCCCATTCCAAGTAGGCGAGAGTTTCTCCAACGCCCTTCGATTCCATGTGGTGGCACCCAATGCTGTAGCAGTACAAAGTTTCCAAGAAGGTACGGGCGACGACATGTGGGGAGGATATTCTTCTCGAGTTGCTCGATGTAACCGCCAGCGCTCACCTTCAGTCCGGGGTCCACGAAGAAAATATTGGTCTTTCCATTCCAGGTACGTCCGGTCCATACCATCAACCCGCGCCTTGGCGACTGTGGTGAAGATGATGTCCTAGACCGTGGCGACGTTGTCGGAGCTGCTCGATGTTGGAGGTCATCCAGATCGAGAGTACTGGTCTCCAGGTAGCTATCCATGGGTGACTCCATACTAGAAGTTTCGCAGCTGTTTGGAGGTGACATGAATTCCAAAGGTCTTCTCCAGTCAGGCTGCGACTGGAGATGACTTCATATTTTGGTGTACATGAAGGTGATGGGCGAGAGCCAGCTCCTGCTTATCGAGGAACATCTTGGGTATCTTCCGCCCTGGTACTCGTATCCACGTCCTCTGTCTGGGCTGCGAAAACTTTGCTGATATGTGACTCGGTCGAAGTGACTTTTTTTGCCCCCCCCCCTGTATACCTATCCTTCCCTAGTCGCTGACGCTGCCGGACGCTCGGAGCCCTAGTGGACAATGATAGACGCTGCTGTTCGCTGGTGAGTGCTGCCTTAATGGTTTCCTTCGACAACCGGTACATTCACCATCCATGGTCCGGACTACACAGCGGATTCACGGTTTCATTTACAATTAAGAGTCATTTTTCAGAGCGTCAATTCTAGAAGTACTGATCAGAAGTCTGCGATCGAAACAATCATAAGGCGTGTCTGGGTATATTTCTGACGCAATTTTCGTTCACCTACGAGAGTCAATAATTGGCAAACTTTCGCAGCACTTTTCAGACGAGCGATAATCTTGAGATGAATCTTACATTCTACAAAGCTATACTGCACGCAAATCTATGTGAAACAGTCGTTTATAACAGTTATTGAATAAAGTGTAAGACTTTTGGTGGTGTATTACACGGCAGTGCCCTGGAGGATAGTATTATATTTCTTGACATTGGGGATCTGTTCGGCTTGAGAGTGGCATTTTGCTCTTTTGCTAGTTTCTTTTGCTAGTTCGTTATAACTACACGTGAAATCGTGTGAAACTGCTGAGTCACTTTGCTTACAAGAATCCACAGGGCTTCACAATCTGATCTGTAGAGACCTCGCTGAGTTTGCTGCCCCCACAAGGCGAACTACACTTCGAGAATGTGGTAACTAATGCAATAATGAACAACAAAAAGCAGAAAAAAACCCTGAATGCCCCATATAGAAACTCACGCTGTGCAGGTGTAGGTGCTTCAAGGAAAGGGCGTGGTCGGACGTGTTCCCACTTGTTGCTGCCAGCTTTTTTTCCTTGTCACCTCATTCAAAACGGAAAGAGCTTGTAGCAGAACAAACGCACCAGCAAGATGCTTAGAGAAATGGAAGTTGGGCGTTGCCATGACAGTGGGCGGTAGGCGCAGCTTCATCGTGGTGGGTCTTCAGGTACTTTTTAGCTGCGAAAGCAGTACATCTTCCGTGGTTGCGGACAGGACCACCATTTCCAATTACCATCGGACGGATCAGGCCCCTTCAAAGGGGACCGTGCAAGAGAACCATAATTTACCGCGCCGTCGCGCGCGACGCACCGTCTAGCGATGAACGCGGTCAATTTTCAGTGAGGGCGATGGACTCGAGGGAATCCTTGCATATTTCCTTTTTTCCATGTTTCCGCGCATATTTCACGTGTTTGGCCATTCTACCGTCGTCTATTGCTGGCATAGCTGACGAGAGAGTACCCTCCGTTTCCCGTCAATATTCAAATTTGAAAGGCTAAGCAGGAGAATTGGTTTCCCGCTGAACAGACAAACAAGTGAAAGTGCAAAGTGCCTCTCCCAAGCCGAACAGCATCTAAAATGAGACTGGATGATAAGCATAACCGCTGGTTCGGCAAACTTAAGAGCCACGGAACAAGACTGGACCATCAGCATCAGAGAGCGCAAGGCTGAAAGTGATGCTCATTAGGACAACCTTCATCTGAACAAAAATTCCAAGGAATGACTCACAATAATTCGTATCAGAAAATATAGTGTATGAGTAGCACAGCTAGATGATCGCAAGTTGCATGAAGTGAAGGCAGTGACGAGGAAATAGTTCATTACATCGATTCCCCACCAGGATCATCGATACCTTCTCATTATCGTTTTACCGTAATTTACTACATCCTTATTGGTGCGCTATTATCGTAGCACCTCATTTAGCGATGACTCATCTGTAACCTCAATTAATGGCGATCGATAGGCTTCTCGGGCTGAGTCATCAGGTTTCTTTATGCCAACAGCCTTTATCTGGACTGTACATCAGGAAACATTGAAGCTCGGCTCCGCCCCCTTCCGGCTCACTTCTGCAGACGCTGACCTCATCTGCCAGCGACCTCTTAACCTTTCATCCATTCGATCTCACTTATCCAGCAATCACTCACAACTTGTCAGCTCACATATCTTAAACTTGTATATGTCTATATATAAAGAATAAAGTTTAATTACCCAAGTTTGAGGCTTATCTCCGAGCTGTCAAAAGACCCGCGTGGCAACAAGAAATGTGCGAGCCTCCACACCCTAGGATACGAATAAGATGCCAGTGAACACCGTCCGACGGCCGTTTCCGATGAGGAATATATATTAAAAGTACTACTTCACTTCTATCCTTGTTTTCGGTTGATAACTTTTCCTGATTTTTCGCATTGCTCTGGCACTATACACTCCCTCAAACTCGAGTGGTTTTTAAGGGGTTCTGAAAAGCTCCGAAAAAGTAGGAGGAAGTTTGGAAAGCTCGACAAGGTGGCAGGCAGTATCGCGAGACAGGCAACTAGGGCCGGGGGGCGGGTCCTAGAGCAGGACTCCGCCTAATCAGGAGAGACTATGTGCCTGCTGACTCAGTCCGCAACCTTCTTTCTAGAAGGATCTCTGTTATGAAGCTAGCTCTCAGCGGTCTCATTTTTTCAAATATTCGTCCACGCTAGACCCTTAACAGGGTTTAAGGTTTTTCTAGAGCCTTTGTACGGGTTCAGGGTCAGGGGACAATTTTGTTGACTCATCTCCTCTGTTAAGTTTATTACATGGGAAGTCTAATAAAAGGATAAAGCCGGCGCAGTTCGGCGATGGAGGGGGTGGGGGGATTCATTTTCTTCCCATCGATGTGTCGACCTCTAGATAGCCTTTTCCTGAATTGACACGCCTTGTCATGGTAGCTAGACGAGCTTGCTCAGCTTCACAAGAGTTCAAAAGTTTCACCAGAGTGGGACTTGTAAATGTCGGAAGTGACAAAACAGTGGAAGGGCTAAATACCCTCCCCCGTAGCCGAACAGCACTTACAAAGTCTATGCCGGTGACCAACCCCTGTTTGCGATGCGGGTACGCATTCTGTTTCCATGAGAATCGTAGTGGCTTGTTGACTGCGATGTGGCTTATAAACTACGGGGACAGTCTAAGCTGTTATCCCAGAAGAATCTGGTTCCAGTTCACCGTTCTTGGAGGTCAGGAGGTTTGGCTCCTCTGGCCTGGACAAGACCACCCACGTGGTTAGCGTGTCATTTGCCAGTACATCACCTCCGCCTCAAGTCAACTAATATCCTCACTTCTTGTTTTATACAGACCACGGAGCCCATGAATTGAAATTTGCGGAATGTGCCTTTGAAGATCACGCTGTATTCTATGACGCACTTCAACGTTTACACCTACCGTCAAAGCCAAAGCCTCCTGATTTGTGATCCTTTACTATAGTGTTTACTTCCAACATTCCTTCTTCCTTTTTGCACTGCAGTGGGTGTTTCCTTCAGGAAACAAAGTACGTGAACCGTGAGCGGGTGAAAAATACACTTGTTCACAAGTTTCATTATCACAAAGACATAATTGGCATGACAGTTGTTTTGTATAAAAAAGCGGTGCCCAAACAGACTGGGATCACGCGAAGTACCCAGGTTCCTTCATTTCACGAAAGCCTTATCACTATGGCCATTTCTGCAATAGCATGCGAGATAGTACAGGTGCAGAACTTTGCTCTGTTCAGAGAAGTGTTCAGGAGAACTGACAAGGAGATGACCTCGATAATCTGGGACTCTTCCCTTGTAAGTGCAGCCATGTCACAGTCAATCAAAATAAGTCAATTAACTGTGTTTTCACACTCACATTTTGTTACAGACATTGGGCGAGACCTCCACAATTCAGAATTCATGTGTGCTGTCTAGCGCATAATGTGCAGCGCTGGTCTTTCACGCGGGTCGCTGGAAATCACAAATGGTGTGGATATTGGGGGGGGGGGCGAACGTAGAGTGTGGTTACTGGACAAACACCATACACAGGATCTGTTGATGTGTCAAGCGGCGCTGCATGTCAGGCGCGCAAGGAGGCTGTCAGCTGTCGTGTCCGCTTCGATCCAGGTTATCCAATCCCTGTATAACGCCGATGTCGACCATGTCGCGTCATAAGCACCTGAACTCGCATCTTACCTGACGAGACACGTGACGCTAAGACTAACAACTAAGGACTGCTGCGGTAGTCATGCGCAAGTGGTTGTAATTTACCAATGCAAAAAGAGGGTGTGGGGCGTCTCTCCCCTTGTCTTCGCCAACTGCTTGGGCTCACAATGAAAAAACGAGTTCAGAATGCATGTGTATATTTTGAATAGATGAGCTTGTGAACCTACAACATTTTCGGCGATTCTTCGAAGGATTCTCTTTCATTGGGGACCACCCGCGTGACATACAAGAAGGATCACTTTCTAGGTAAGTGGGTAGTGAGTTTTCGAGGGGCTGACTTTAGTTTCGGGAGACTTTATTTGTAAAATCCAAAAATTTATGCCAAAAGTGAACGCTATATCAGTAACTCATGTCTTCAGGATCTATGGGATGTTGGGTTTCGTTCGGATATCCTGCTTAGAGATCGCTAAATAGGGATGAACAAGTAAGCACTTCACTCGCTGTTCTTAACTTCTCTCCTTCTCAATCTTATCTTTCGGTAACATCATTGGCGACATGCAACAATTTAGCTGGCGATTGTGAGCCAATTCTTCAACGACATAACAAATCCATCATGAAGTTACAGATTCACCGGACTATGACACATGAAGAAAAGTTTATTAGCAAAGATCCATATATAATAGTTTCAAGCTAATTACTGCCCTGTCTGTTACTATCATCATATTGCTTCTCAGTTAATGATGAACGTTCAGCAATTTTATCAACATTGAGGTACATGTTTTCAACGGTTCTGAGACATATATTACATGGGAAACGACGAGATAATTCAATCAGAACAGCCCTCCTTCGTGAAGCCGCAAGATACACATATTTTCCCTGCTAAAACAAGCCATACGACCAATGACAACGATACTAAACTGTACAAGATCATTGTGAAGTCGCTCAGAGAAAATCCAAGCAACATAGAGAGTATCAGCCGTATAGGGTCGAAGATCAGGGCAAAACGACTGAAATGTTAAGGTAAGAGGCATGACACTTGAAGATCACTCATCCTGTTGGCTAACTTGAAAAACGGCTCACCTGTGGTTGAAATAATATCCAAACATTTGTATAAATGGTGTAAATAAATAAATAAATAAATATATGGCACACCTTATGGTGTAAATAAATAAATAAATAAATAAATAAATAAAGAAAACTATGAAGCCAAATCTACAAATGAACTCAGGCCAGTCGAGGAATATACGGATTTCATCGAATTGTGTAAAACATGACATAAGAAGCGCCCATTGTACGAAGGAGGTAGTAGCGAAGGGCATTTGACAGCGGAGGATTAAAGCGAACAGTAGGAGATGGCTCAATCTAAGCGAATATTGTCCTGATATCATTGTCTGTAAACCATTGATCATAACCAAAAAATGATCATCCCGAGTACCCTTCCAGCGGTAACTGCTGCGACCTTATGTGCAAGTGATGAAGCTCTCTAATTGACTTATTGTCAGTTTTGCCAACGTAAAGCACCAATGGACAAAACCACCTTAGGTATTCCTTCAGTGTGATCCTTCATAGATCGCCAAAAGAAGAACTGCTTTGTTCTCATTCCGGGGAAATATGCTGGCGGCCAGAAAGTTGCTTTCACCTACAAACATTACTAATATATTGTACTGCGTACATTGCAATGAGAGAATAATGGTCTCATAGGGAATTTTTCAAGTCTCCTGAACGGAATTCTCACTTTGTTCAATACACCCGGAAAAAGCTCCTCGTTTTTCTCGTTTCGCATCCGACCTTTGTCGTAACCAAGCGTCTTGAACGGGAACAACTGAAAACTGCTGTTTACTACTCTCGCCATGTTTCGCCATAATTTTTGCTCGGCTAGAAAGTATCCGTTGTTTTGAGCGAATGGCACTGATGCTCTTCTTTCTTGAGTAAGGACTGCCACACCCTAAAAATTTTTCGGCTACCGTTTCGCGAGCTAACATATTATCGTCTACGATCAAGTCTTTTTACTGATTATTACTTCGGGAAAACGGTGAGTATTCCACGCTGCTGGTCTCCGGCTATACTCGAGTTATGGCCTTCTTAATTCAGTGCCTTGTACCCAAAAAAAACCATTACGCGACTAATCCTTGATCGAGTGAGTTCCGCAGCTAACGGGCCGTCAATTCTTCTCGTTACTTATTCCACAATCCTCTTCGCAGTATTGTTTATGGTAGTAGCGAACATATGTCCGATCGCACGACATTATCAGAAGCAGAAATGTCGATCTTTCTTGCTTCACTGCGACAATGAATTATTTACTTTTGTGAGAACCCTCATGTTTTTTTTTCAGGCCATAAGCATTTGGCCGTCGAGAAAATTAATTTCTTCTCTATTTAAGCCGTTAAGAACAAAAAGCCCTACCTATGTTCTTCTGTGATCGAATTTCTAGGTGACTTGATTTATGAATTGAGGTGCCTTTGTTTATTGGTTCGAATCCATTTAATCCCCTACACAGTAGCTCTTTTTCGATTGAGTGCACTAATGATTCAATTGACATTTTTTGAAACAATTATGGACATTCTTTTCAGAGTAATCCTCAATTCATGCATTATGGTTCTCTCCTATGCATTATGGTTCTTTTTGATACTTGGACAGCCAAAAGTTTGGATCGTCAATAGTAGAACTGGGCGAGTCGAGTTTTAGCCCAACAGTTTTTAGCAGCCTTTACTACGTCAGATACACAATAGCTGCATGAGTCAGACAGAGCAAGAACGTAAGCTGGAGACCAAAATTAGCCAACAAGGAAAATTCAAGGAAAAGTAATTAATAGAAAAATTCTCAGAAGTTTTGAACTGTTATTCCAGAAACCTTAGTCTTGACTTTGAGAAAAGTACCCTGAGGCAGTCCCTTTCGAAGGTAACGCACTATTTGGTAATGTCGTTCAAAAACAATGTGTGAGGCTTAGTGGTTACAGTGAAGATAATGGAAAAAGGCAGAGGAACGAAGTCAGATAGTGAAAACAGCTTGCGAAAACTTTCTTACCGAAGAAATAGTAGTAAGAAAATTCAACGAACTATTGTGCAAATTACACTGTTGGCGACTTCGGAGCTGGGATCAAAACGCGTTCTATGTATCTTGAAAAGCACAATTACAGTACATATAGGGTCCTTTTCGGGGAAGGTGTATAAAAAGCAGAGGAGAGGAAAGACTCTCAGAAGGAGCAGCAAGGTGAGCTGGGTGAGGTAGAGGCTGCAGGTTCTTCCCTGCAAGTGTAGCAGTCATGGACAGGACCGCAGCTTTATCGCGATTCCATTCCATGGCTGCCGTCATCGTACTGCATCCAACTCCAGCTTGCAAGGTTAAACGATGTGCCACAGGGCGCACGGATCAGTCAGCATGCAACAGTCTGCGGCTAATGAAAATTAGGTAGCCAAGAGGGTTCTTCGGGAGGGTCTATACTACTTGAGCAAGGAATGGCCGGGGAAGCCGGGGAAGGGTCCCACCTTTTACGAAAAATTTTTTGTAGTCAACCCCTTCTTCCGCGTACTTTGCTCAAAAGCATTACCCACAACACTCTTCTTCTGCAAGTAACTTCACGCAGAGATGCTCGTTTTTTTGGTGAAGGTGCCTGCTGCCAATGTCTTTCTACAGTCCACGGGAAACTTCATTCCAAAAACGGGAATCAGCTTCAGTTCCCACCGATAGCACTCTCGAACGAAGGAAACTGTTTTGCAGATTGAACATGCCTGAAAATTTGCAAGCGAGAAGCCACCTTGCAATATGTTCACAGTGGTACACGTAATGGAGAATTAGAAGTTTCTAAGAAATTTTCACGCATCCTTTGCCTAGGTTATACATTCGTAGTGATGACGATCTTTGGACCTAAATGTGTATGGTAATCTTTCACTTCTCTGAGCCTGAGTGCATGGTTTCTAGAACCCGTTCTCATGCTCCAGTTTCACTTCGATAATTTCCTACTGTTCGAAATCGTGCATCTTCCACCAAAAAAGCGGTAGTATGGATATGGCTATAGAGAGGCAAAAATAGCATATCAAAATAGCAAGGTCCATAAGAGTGCTACATTTGCTTGGTTTTTTTTTATTTTGTGAGTTTTGGAAACTGCTTTTGGAAATGCACCTAGTCCAACTGTGTACCAAGGGTTGTGCTTGTGAAACGACGGGACTTTCTCAACCGACCTAGTGAAGGAAGAAATCTGTACTAACGTGAAGCCACAGCTGATCAAACGATTTTACTGGCGTGACCAAACCGTACACAACTGCATCATCCTTTCTTTCAGGTTCGTAGGTGCCGAAAAGCCTGAAAACAGTTGAATTTCCGCTGTTTACAGAGAGTGGTGTCGCGAGTCGACGTAAAACGCGTCACGTATTTTTCTCGTGCCTGGATCTGAATTAGCTTCACATACGTTTGAAGGCTCAGTGAGCTAAGTAAGATAGTCGTTAGCGCAAATCAGTATCAACGCTTGTGCTAGGGTAGCCGAGGTCCAGAACTACATGCGAGATTTCGGTGCGTCTCTTCTTTCGCTGTTCAATACTGAAGATTTTTCACGAAAGTACAATAAGCGGAATCACAAATGTTCACACGTGATGTTGTAAAGTATGTTATGATATGACCAAAGGGCAAGTCATCTGAGCACTCAAACCCTTCGAGTATATCTCGCATACTTTCTGCAAGGAATGGATGAGTGAACTGTTTGGTGATGGCTCTCTTGAGGTTCTTCGTCTTTCTCTCCCCTGGCAAGCCGCTTGGCATCCGCTCTTCCTCTTTTGGTGCAATACTCTATGTGGGCCGTCATGGAAAGACTTTCGAGCATTAGGAGAAAGTTATGGATAATTGGAGCCAAACAGTGTCTCGGAAACTCTATAAGAGGCAGGATATGCTATACCCTTGCGAGCGTCAACATCAAAAACTGATTGCTCTTCCTGCGCTCGACTCTTTACTTTTCCCACTACTGCCGCTCAACACAGGTATGCACGCATTTTGAGCCAATTAACGAAGGAGCATAGTGGAACAAGTGCAGGGATGTCATACATATGGGAAACACTTCACCTGTCCCAAATAATCAAGACAGCTCCATAGTTCCTGTCGATGCAGTAAGGGTTTCTGCCATGATGAACTCGGTGGCTAGACGGAGTGTTGAGGAAGTACTCAAGTGGACCGAGGTAGGGAACTGCCTGAAGCGCGATTATTAGGCTCACAATTCTGATCGCTCTTTCAGTCAATTATAATCTGCATTGAAGAGGCTTCAGTTCTGATATTTTAGCAGTGAGTAGGATTTTATATGGGATTTGAGCAAACTACCGGAGTTGGTTGCCGTCAAAAAGTAGACACTTTCTGAAATGAGTATTGATTGGCTTGGCTCTATGAGCGAAAACTAAAAACAAAATAACAAAGAAGGCGAGAGGTGTATAGCGCGCATGAGACGGAGAATCAACAACCAAAGCACCTTTGCAACACTTTCTCTAGCGAGTTATTGTGATTATTACTTACGTTCGAGTGAAGCCAGAATGGAAAGATAATGTTTAGATATTTGTGAGCGATGAATATATTTGGTGGAATGGCGAGAGCTTGTAGCATGTCGAAAAACAGCATAAAAACATCCTAAATGGCTAGGAGTTAGGGTGAGAGCGGTGAAGCCGGATTTTTTTGAAATTTCTGGTCGATTCATGTGGCTATAACAACCCCTATAACACCTCGCCCTATAACATGGATAGGGTCAACCCCAACACACGAAATGACGACAGACGGGTCGATGCATAAGTTTTTTGTCAGGGGAGCGTTTTATGGTTACTTGGAAAATGGTATCTTTTATCAAACCCTGCTGTATAGGCAGGACTCGTGTGACCGATCTCACACGTCTGTGTTGTAGGTGTTAGGTCTGTGGGGTACACGATCTCTAAGTTTCACGACTCCTTCTAAATGATGATAATGTCGATGGGTGGTCACATTCGATTTGAAGTTTCTTCAATATCACGCTTGCGCGCATTTCTCTTCGTCGTGCTTCAGAAAACTCATTCGTTGAATTTTTCTCAATCAACTGGTGCACCATGTTCGCCAATTTCATTTTTTTGACCTCTTATTCGTGTTAATGTGTCAACCGTTACTTCACTGAACAGAAAGCACAGCAGCGACTGCCTTGCTGTTCAAGCGATATCCATGAACCGGCGAAGTTCAGATCTGAATCAGCTCACGTACAATGTTTTTGTCACATTGCCTGAGGATTCCGAGGTTAAGGGAGCTATCGGATGCTGTGCAGATTAACCCGCTTTTTTTACGAAATCCCGGATTGTTCAGCGAGTACTCACTCGAAGTCATCGGAAACTTATGCCTCGACTTCATCGCTCATTTCACATTAGGAGAGAAAATTTCTCGGTATTCAACGTCTGAAGACCACATTTAAACGTACTACTTATTCATGTGAAAATAAGTGGGTCATCAGAATTTTTTCAATAGTACTAAAAAACCTGATTTATTGACAAACGAAGAGCGGTGCTAAGATTGTAGTACTCAGAGGAATGATGAATCTCATGAACGGACCAGAGCACACCAGCTTCTGAAGAAGATTAATTATTACAGATAGGACGCACCAAATCTGACGCGCAAAACCTCAGATTGTTTGACTTTTTTTAGTTTTTAACTAGATATTCACCGAGTTGGTTATGAGGCCGCGGAACAGTACATCCACTATCACTGGCTCAGGTGATAGTTCACACCAATGTAGTTCACACCAACTTCAGCGTTCGGTATGATTATCTCTCATCATCAACAAACGTGAAGGTTTAATTGCACAAGCTTGACGCGCGCAGGACCAGAATTAAATCCTTTTCGAGGAACAAAAGTTTACTAAGACTGAGGGTCTTATTCCTTAGTTAGACAATTTCCTTTACTTTCTCAAATAAAAGAGCAGCGCGGAGCTCGTGGTTATCGATTACATTTTCAAATAGAGGAATTGGGCAGCATGTGCTACGACAAGACCCTTTTGTCGGTCTGCTCCCTGGATCCAGGTATATAGACATTTCACAATGACTAGAGGTGAAAAACACCAGACTATTTCCTAGGGAAATACTTGTACTGTATGTTGGCATCGCTTTGGAGGTGTCTGTTCATTGTTACTTACTCATCCTTCTTGCTGCTCCATAGATCGGAACCAATCCATGCCAGTTCGTAATCCGTAATCTAATATATCTCTAGGAATCGAAGATGATTGCGCGGCTAGCGGTAAACCCGTATAAAAGGGTTCACCCTCATCAGTGCCATTCCATGTTCCGCTGGCAAAACCCCTTTTTTGCTTTGTACCTCAACCGACCAATAGTGTGACCTCGAGACTGCATATATCAGACGTCGATTGACACACTTGCTGCAAAACCGCGGGACAGATTCTTCTGAATTTTTGCATGTCAATAACTACATACGGACAGTACTCCGCCATCGATTTTCTCCTATCAGCTTACCGTGTACTGCACGATGACCGAGATAATAGGCGAGATCTTGCGTGAAGAAGCAGAGTATCCATGTAGAAACCGAATCCTTTGGAAGGTCTATGATATGCACTGCACTGTACAGCATAGGATAACATGCAGCCGCAACATGATGTTTACCAAATCTGAATTGTATTGGGATTTGCTTGATAGTGTCCAGACCAACAGTGGAAAGGTAAACGAGCATTTCGTTAGAAGCCTCACTTGTTAATGAAGTGCCTGATTCAGGTTTGCAGTGAGAATAGTCCTACTATATATAATCCGCTAAGTTTGTCTGTTGGTGTGTGTGT
>MU912430.1:52398-68819 GCA_036418165.1 Cooperia oncophora
AGTTGGTACAAGTAGGCGGACCGTCACAAGCAATTCCGTAAGGATGTGATAGGAAGGTACAAGCGCTCTAGAAATGTGAATAGTATGAGTAGAGTCTGTCGAAACTTGTTCGCCACTGATGGTGGCGCCCAGCAGGGTCGATGTGCTTGGACCAATGCCAGCCCATTTCTTTTACTTTCTTCGTGCCGCAAGCGACGAGACCATAGAACGGGCGTGGCGCGAAAAATATGGCCTTATTGACACACGCCATCATGCGCAGCGATGAAGACTTCTTTGTTCGCCTCCGGCTTACGTTCGAGCTTTTCCGCCGTCTTTGGAGCTTAAAAAAGTTTTCAACGAAGGCGAAAGAGCGAAGAATGGGAGAAAGTCTAGCGTCAATTTTAGAAAGCATTGTATTTGAAGACCAATCAAAAAACTCACTTCAAAAAGAGGTTAGTCAAGAGTCCGGCATTTACCGAGGTGACTGTATCGTTCAAGGCGTAGTTCTTCTTGTCGGTCATTAAATACTCCAACAAAATCAAAGCGATGGCCCACGACATTGCCTAGATTTTTCACATCACAGCGGAGTCTTCAACTTCAACTGGTAAACCATCTTGCCGGTATGGATTTTGAGGAGACGAGGGAATCGTAATTTGCCGCTTCGCCGTACGCGACGATGGACGCGGCGTTTCTTGACTCGTGGTAATCTGTCCACAGGAGCACTGGACTTCATGCGGACCCCGTCTTCATAGACATTCATGAGTATTTTCTGTTCTGAATTGCCTGTCGTCGCCATCTACTACCTGGAACCATCGTCATTTGCGGGCGCGACGTCGCACGCGACGCCCACCAGCGCGGCGAATTACGATTCTCTTGTCACATAATCTAGATTTTGGGTCGGAGAAGGTGAAAATGCAAACGTTTGCACTCGACTCGCTGCGACTCGTCACTGTGACTCAAATGTAACGCCACACTACTAATTGGGATGTATATTAGATACTTACTGAATCCAAGGAAAAAATTCGGTATATCATCCACATTTTCGTAGATTGTTTCGTTTGGTGTGAACATGTAGAAGTGAATAGCGTAAATTTTTCGGATGCAAATCCGCGAACACTTTGATGATCAGCGTGGTATTAGTTACGAATGTGTTGATCATCTGAAGTGAGTGATGAAACATAACGAAGGACACGGTATAATCTTGATAAGAGGCACGAATGAGAAAGGCTAACGCAGGGTTCTGCAGACGAATCCTGGCAACGAAAGTATTTATCACGACGGACAGCTCAATAAGTGAGATCGTTCAAACTTTGCGGCAGCGTCTGCCAGCGTCCACCAGCGACCAGGTGTAAAGAGTATCTAGAAGTAGGAGGGAGGAGATAGCCAGACTAGGCGTCATGAAATTGTGGCGTGTGCGACCGCACCGCACTATTACACAATGCTGTATTCCTGGTCGCTGGTTGTCGCGGGTAGAAGCTGGTAGACGCTGGATCGATATATGTGTTTTCCTAGCGCCTTGAGACACTTGGTCGCAAGCGAACGCCGGTGAACGCTAATAGACGCTAGCTCGATATCCATACTTTCCTAGTCGTGGTGCATTCATGCTATAGGTCTCTGCACAATAGATGAGGAAATTGGAAAACGCAACCTCTACCGTAGCCCATTGCTTCTTATCGAAGTGCCGAGAGAAAGGACCGAATATTTTCAAGGTTTTCCGCGTACTTAGGAAGCCGTATGAACGGCTAAATGTAGAGAATCCCAAACGCTGGCGTGTTGCGTGTTTTGCCTGTGGGTGAAGCTTATAATGGACTCAGTCGTCACTATAATCAGCGTCATTTCCTCCCAATTTCGTGTGAGGAAAGAGGCACGCAAGCTCGGTTACATGACATCTAGAACTGGTGGCTGTCCTGTAACTAAACCTGTGACGCAAACGGACAGAGGGCAGCGGCTGCCAAAGCATCGAAACGTGCCAAAAACGTATGGCGAGCCAGGAAGCGGGATTTTTCAAGGGGAGGGGACTCCAGGGTGGGTGGCCACTTATCATGTGTGAAAAACTGGAATATGTGAGGTCACAATGAGCACAGAATGCAAGAAGGACTAGAGGATGCAGAGAAAAAGAGATGTTCGACGCATTCAACGAATGAAAATCTCAAGTTGTCCGTAGACCCGCACGCTCCTACAGCTGTGCACGTTCACCTCGCTAAGGCACACATATACCCCATTATGTTTTTTTTTTCTGGAAAACCGCCAATAGATTTCTGATCAATCGAGTCAAACAATATCGTCATTCACATAAAACTCACGCTCTCCGATCACTGTGGTGTGATGATAATACACTAGAAGGTAAACTGGAATTTCGGGCCAAAACTGTGAGAAAACTGATATGGAGCCGTTTGACGACGAGGGGGGGGCATTTTCTACTGTCACCGCTTTCCTAGTTCCGGTTCCTGTTTATCTGCTTCCCCTGGTTCCGGTATATAAGTCTCACTCTGGCCAAACCGCGAGAAAATCTGTGCGAGCGCTCTGAAGCTCATCTAGTCGTCATGGTAAAACATGTCAACTCGAGAAGAGCCTGCCTAGATAAGCGAAAGTGCAAAATGCCCCCCCCCCCCGCCGGCAATACCGTCGTCAAACTGTGCCACCGAAACTGATGAATGATCAGCTATTTGCTTGACTAGATAGCGCATTTCTCGAATAGGTCGAATATTTCTCCGGGAAAATTGCCATCAACAAATGCTTTCACTGATCGCGGTGCGCTGAGCAGCTGAACGAGTGGTCTTTGAGATCAGTACAAGAATGTTGAGTCATGGGTGGAGATCTTAAGCTAAGCAAGAACTCGGATCCGCACCTCATGCATCTAAGACGAGAGGTGGTTCCGGGTTTCCACACGGGATTTTTCCTTGCCCTCTCACAGTCAGCCCAACGGCTTCTGCGGCAAGTCCAGCACTCCCACCATGGCTCGTCGTACGTTGGAGAAGCCCCAGCTTGGTGGGTCGTACTTGGTTGCTGGATGGAGGGGGCTCGTATTTGCTCTGAAGAGTTGATAGTTGATTACTCCTGTCACGGGTGCTACCCCCACTATTGCGAGAAGGGGGAGACGTTTCTCTTTGAAAGAAATTAACTGCGTAGCAAAAAATATTTGACTGCTAACTTTTGAGGTCTTTGCCGTTTGACTAGTGCTACGTATCACCCTCTCGACGGCAAACTTTTTGGTGTAAGTTCCTGGGAAATTCGAAAAGTGTGGTAGTGGGAGGTACGGAAAAGCTAGAAGATGGGGAGGGTCGCAGCAGGTGGCGAAGTTGAGGGGAGATGGTGTCGTATTGTTCGAAAGTTTCCTCAGTGGTAGGACGTACCCTGACTCACACATTGAAAGTAACAATGGCGCAGAGGGATAAGCGCTCCTCCTAATTAGAACTTGTTGTAATAGGGCCATCTGTGAACAGAATGATGGGGCAAGTTTCAAAGTGACAAGTCATTACACCTTCGCCTTGGCGTGGGTTACGATTTCAAGGAAATGGTGAATTATTTGGAGAGCTATCTCAACAAAAAAGGCCACGAGAGGGTAAAAAAGCTTTGTACTAGCTGTTTCCGTGCAGTACAACACGTAAAAAAAGCCAAACGGTGGTAAATGAATGTCATTGCTTCGACGGCAGCTTGTCTGGGAATGGATTCATCTTTTCCCCGGCCTCTTATTTCGCTGTAATATAGAGGGTGACCAGAAAGTTCTGGCAATTTCGTATTTGTGCATTTTTGAATGGCCATTATGGTCCGTTTTCTCTCCGATGGGTTATCTGTATTCCGCAAGCCATTTCGAACTACTGTATGAGTCATCTATCCAATCATTTTCGATTTCTCCTCACAATGTCTCGAAAAAATCAAAAAGTTGCAGTTGTTGAAACCCATCTTCTGGTCGGTGCTTGTTGCTTGAAGAATGTGCTCGCCACCGACGAGAAAAATTTTCGATCACAACTACCGGAATTGTTGTCTGCTCCTCAGAAAAGGTCAACAGAAGGCAACGGCTGTGAAATCCGTCGGACGCAGACTCTTTCCAGCCTCAGTCACGGTCTGAGGCGGGATCTGTGCCACCGGAAAGACCTCTCATTTCTTCATCGAGCGCATCGTAAAGATTAATGCTGTCTACTCCCAACAACGCGTTCTCCGCGATGTACTGAAGCCATGGGTGTCGTAGCACTTCGGCCCGGATGGACATGTGCTTCAGCAAGACTGGGAGCCAGCACATCCTGCCAAACCCACGAACTGCCGCTGAAGAGCTGTTTCCCGATTTTGGGGCAAGGACGTTTGGCCTCCCTACTAGCATCCGGACCCCATGGATTATTCCATCTGGGGCAAAAAGTCTCAGGAATCCGATGCGCGACGGTTTACCACCTGAAAGTGGCGTTGCTGCGTGTTTGGGACCAAACTACAGCAGAAGAATGCGCGACCATTGTCGGACACTTTGGAAAACGACTACGTAAATGTGTTGAGGCTGAAGGAGGCATTTTTGAACACTTGTTGGAACTTTGTTGTATACGGTCATTGTTACTGATTAGATGAAGACTCCCAGACGTTTAGTTGGCTGATTTCCTTTTTCGAACGGTATTTTTTATGCTACCGAAGTATTTTGAAAAATTGCCAGAACTTTTTGGTCACCCTGTACGTTACTTTTCTCTAGGCGTCGCTGTTATTGGCTGCTCGGCCCGAATCTCAGAAACAAGGCAAAGGACTTTTTTTGAGTTGAACCTATCAAGTCGTACAGTGCGTGTGAACACCATACATCTTTTTTTGACAGGGTGTCCTTCGATCACTTTTTCAACAAGTTCGTGCTAGTGTATAAAAAAATTAGCTGGTTGTTTGCCATGGGCAAGCCTGCGAGGTTCGGCAACCGGGAGGGCATATTGCACTTTGGCTGCTTCACTAGATCCTGTTTACAAGTGTCACCAGGTCAAACCTGTCAATTCTTGTGAATCTGGAGCAAGCCCGTCTAGACGCCATGGGTGAACCTGACAACTCCTGTAAAGGCACGAAGGGGCTCTATAGATGGGATGATGTTGACGCGAAGTAGCGAAGACTGCAAAATGCCTCCTCCCTAGCCGCAGAACTACCCCGAAAAGACTCACAGGAATTCACAAGTGGATCCCAAGTCTGAGCTGCATTCTTCAGTAACGCTGGGTTATCTCTCGCACCAGCGTTGTACGGGAGGGCTTCGATAGTTGAGAGAATGCTCACTGTGTGCTTTTTGATATTTGGACTCAAAAACCTTGAGTGAACATCCCATATGGGTCTCCAATTACTCATAAGTGTGTCTGAAGATTGTATGATGATTGAAAGATTGTATAATGGGACCCAGAAAAGCTTCATGTCCGTGCAGATTTAATGTGACACGCTCGTAACTTGTCCTGTATTGAGTTTCTATGGAATCAAGCTGATTAATCTGGGTGCAGTTCGGCGACGGGGAAGGGTGGCATTTTGCACTTTCATTGCTTCCCTGGTTGTGGAGGCTATCATGAAAAACCTGCCAACTCGAGAAGTGGCTGTCTAATAAATAGGACACACAGGGAAGTATGCAGCCAAAGTGCAAAATGTCCTCCTTCTCCTCCCGTCGCATCATTAATAAAGATGCACTTATGACAGCCTATACCTTATCATGGATAAGGCGGCTCAGTATCTTTCAGGTGAGTTTGCGAGAAGGGAAGTCATACCGGCTCGTCCAAAATCGTCAATCTAAAGGTGTGATCGAAGGGGGATAGAATGTCGGTTTTCAGGTTTCCTTAGTTAGCGCAATTTCTTCTCATAAAAGTGGGTCAGAGGATGAAAGGAGTAGAAAAAAGTTAAGGTCCTCTTCTCGTTCTAGGTTTGCGACGCGATCACGCTGCTGACATTATGCATTGCCTGTGGTATTGGTTTTGCAGTTCTTAGTGCACAACTTCACTCACATCCCATATAGTGCAAAAGTGATGCGCCTTGAGGCAAAGACAGTTGGATTGATGTTTGTGTTATTTTTGGTGTCTGTGCCAGAGCTCAGAACCTTTCTTTTGTCTCCTTCCACCCTAATTCTGATTTCGCTCAACTTTTTTGCATCACATGGGAGCTGATTATTGCTATGTCGACAGGTTATCTACTGTTGTGATGTGGTATGCAGGGAGTACTGAATGCTCGCTTTTTCAAAACTTCGAAACACTTTTTTCGCTCCTACCCCCCCCCCCCCCCCGCACACACACACGCACTGCATTCGGCAGGATACCATGTGGAATTTGGTGGAGTTGACGGACTTACTGACATGGTATGCGGAGCTGCTGTGCTATTATCGCGACTTGCAGTGTTGGCAGGCCACTGTTCTCCACCACCAATAGTTCCCCCGCTTAACGCTGCCCCCCCTTTCATTTCATCCGTTTTACAATAATTTCATGTTACCGCTTATGAATTTCATGTTGTCTTACGAGTCAATGTTTACATAGCAATGTCACGATCTGTTGCTTTACTAACGATAATAAATCACAATCTTTCTACACATAAGCAGATCTGGAATATGAGGTAAGAAGGTTTCACTTCCTTTTAGGTCGGGGTAAGACCAACTCCATTTCCTGGGTGAGCTTCTTTTTTTGTTTTTATTGTTTCAATTTATGCATGCGCCTCAGGAATTCCTATCGTCTAAGCTGTTCCAACTTCCAAAACATTCATAGTTTACAAGTCGAGTTCAAACAACGAAGAAAAAAAAGAAACTCTCCTAGGAACCAAAACACTAATCATTTTACGCGACATCAACAGGTGAAAACTTCATAAACCTCATGTATAACCTCGACGAATGAAAAAAGAAGCAATAAAAACGTACCTCAAGTGAAGCTCTCGCGCTTTTTGCTCATTTCTATCCTAAATAAGAAAGAAAATAGAAAACAAAAGCGATTAAGCTGGGCTCACCTTCCCTTGTGTCAAACCAAGCTTCAGTACCTAAGGAAATTGCAGTTAAAGGAAAAAAAGCATAAAATTGAGCCGCTTACCCCCAGAAGCCTTCGGAGCGCAAGTAATAGCGTTGGGGCGCGCGCTGCCATGCACCGACGATCGTGGCGATCTCGGCGATCGCCGAGATCGCCTCGTGCTTACAATTAGCGATCAATAGATCGAAGCGAGCGAGACTGAGTAGGGCACAGTACTGCATCCTTGTGGGCAGTATAAAAGCCCGCTTCTCCAAGAAGATCGGGATTGCTGGAAAAGATGCCCTCCTCTCTTGGGAAACTCTCGCCCTGGGTTGTTCTCCTGTTCCAATACGCCAGAGAGCTGGAACATTTTCCGTTGTGTAGTAGGGTTGCTCGGTTGATTGATATTTGTTATTTATGTCCTGCTGAAGTTCTACTTGTCACAAAAATTACAACTTATACGTCGTAATCGCGGACCACAAGAAAGTTGAAGGTGGTGTCACATCCATGACTTGCATTCGAGTAACAGGCCCGTGCCTGGATGAGTCGTATCTCGGTCATCCTGGCACGCCTTATACCTGCATGCACTGAAAAGGTCCTGCTTGCTCTTTTATCACCTGCAAATGTATCGTTCGGAGTTTATAGACAAGCCCAACCTCAGGTAACTGAGGCACAAAAAAGCCATCTCAGTAGTGATCTCACTCACGCCCAACAATTACAGCACCAAGGGCGATCATGGAAACACAACCACTGGGAGGACTGTCTAGGAGGAGAAACTTGCCAAGTCTTTTTATTCGGACATTGGCAGAAATGGGAAATGGCACTGTTTTGGGTATATACACTGATGCAGGACGAGAGGTGATTTAAGAATTGTCACTTCGCCATGCTAGTGCACGTCCTACACTGATCATTCTCACTGGCATTATCGTCTCATCGTTGTTTCTTATCGGTGGTTTCTGCTGCTTCTGCTCCCCTTGCTCCTCTTCCAATGGAGTTGAGCACATTTTTGTGCTAAGTGGAGACCCGAGGTTTGGACGGTCCATCTTGAGCATCTCAACTCAAATTATACTCATTTATGTTGTTTATGGAAGATATTCATAGCGTCAGCGATTGAGTCATTTATTGCATGTCTGAATAGTCTTGAGTTTAGACTCTTTGTTTTGTATAACTGCTTTTTACCCGCGGCGCGATACGAAATTATCACAAAATGCTAGTTGTGGCAAAAAGTCAGACACGGCGACCGAACCCGCATCTTGCTTACGCCGGCAGTTGCGTTTACCACTTACGCTACCGGGGCCACTTTTGACCTCTCAGCTCAATGGCTATTTGTGCCATTGCCTTCGAGCACTCACACGTTCAACGTGATGAGCCGGTTAGCCGATATCGGCAGTGAACCGCAAGGCTGAAGGCTTTCTTACAAGTTTTAGACTGTTTTGTTTGATAACTGCTGTTTTTACGCCGCAGTGCGCGATACGAAAGTTATCACAAGAATGCCGAGTTGTGGGCAAAAGTCGGACCACGGGCGGAACTCGAACCTCCGCGACTTCTTCTCAACCGCAGCATAAATTGCTTACCACTTACGCTACCGGCTGCCCACTTTTATTCTCAGCTCATATGCGTTATTTGTGCCATGCCTTCGACACTCACACGTTCAACTGATGAGCCTGTACCTATATCGGCCATGAACCGCGAAGCTAATCTTTCTTAAAGTTTAGACTGTTTTTTTGATAACTGCTGTTTTACGCCGCAGTGCGCGATACGAAAGTTATCACAAGAATGCTGAGTTGTGGGCAAAAGTCGGACACGGGCGGGACTCGAACCCGCATCTTCTGCTTACCGGGCAGTTGCGTTACCACTTACGCTACCGGGACCACTTTGACCTCTCAGCTCGAATGGCTATTTGTGCCATTGCCTTCGACACTTCACACGTCAACTGATGAGCCGTTAGCGATATCGCCATCAACCGCAGCGCTGAAGGCTTTCTATACAAGTTTTAGACTGCTTTGTTTAAACTCGTTTTTACGCCGCAGTGCGCTCCGAATACGAAACGTATAATCGACAGAAATGCTGACTGGATCGGCAAAAGTCGGCACCACGAAAGGCATAGTTCTGTAAGCATCCTTGAAGACAAACATGAGGCGAGTTCTCATGGGATCCGGAAATCAGTAACACTGAGTTAGCATTTGTGTGTCTATGCCGAGAGGTGTGACTTCTATCGTTTCATGAGGTTTCGACTGAGTCTTTGTCCTTCGAGTACTTACGATCTGGCTCACAAAGCGCTCATGTTGTCTAGCGATTTTGGCATCCTATAAAGGGCTTCGAAGGAAATTCCAAGCAATTAAAGACACAAACGCGGGTTTCCACAATTCGGACAGAACACCACACAATTGTGCGTTAGCAAGCGGATGCGTACTGTATTCCCTTCTGACACTAGGGGACGCAAGTAATGTTGTTCGTATCCTACCGTTCGCATTGCTATACAAGTGCAAAGCCTCATGGATTATCGAGAGCACACATCTTGATCATAACTGGATTTTTTTAGTGTGTTGGGAGTGCTGTCTCATGCTTCAACATGTGCATGTTTCGAGCTCAATGCTATTACCCTTCTCATGCTTCTGCTTCCCAAGAGCTCTACAACGTACCTGCGTCTCACATCAGCTAGGTGTTCTCGGATGCACTAATGAATTCATTCTTACTCCTACAATCGAGGTTCTATGGTAAGCTACGATAAGTTAGGTACTGTCTTCTCACTTACCTGTAGGGAATTGCTTCAATTCAATTAACGATTTTTTTAGGATGTTCACTGACTGAACGTGATCGTGTTATAGGCTCTTCGCTCTTATCTTGATCTGAGTGGCAGCAGTTGTTTGTCAGATACACGAGACGAGGACACGTTGTTCTGACGTGGGACCTTGCTTTGAAGTGTTATGCCATTTTTGTGGCCTTCTTGTCGCATAGTTGTTAGCTGTGGCTATTTTCGTACCCACTGCTGTGATTGGTGTCCATTCACATCACCTATACATATGGTGTAGCCGTTTTGAGCACAGCCAACAACGGCACGTTCTCAGCATTAGGATGGGCGGATATCCCTTCAAATTGAATGTTAGAAGCTACTTTAGCGGTACCATCCTACATAAATAACTACATTGTGTACTTTCACCTACTGAGATACTGAGACCACTCGTCCTGTGGCGCTCAAGTACGTAAGGCAGCCCTTCGAAATTTGCGACGGCAGCGCTTGGGTGTGGCGCGTTCGAAGCGATAGATACACATGCTTTCGACTGCGTCGATGGTGCGGCCGAAGCCATACCGTCGCGGAATTTAGGAAATCCAGGTAGCTTAAACTTTATTACCGTCGCACCAGTTTGACACCACATTCACTCCCAGAACAATATTGGATCTTATGGAGAGTTTCTTTGAACTTTTCGCCCAACATTCATCGTTCTGTGTGCGTTTATGAACATTCTCAAGAATATGATACATCATCATTCTGTCAATAGGATGATAATGAGCAAACTTCTCCTTTTTGGGAGCATGATACACACTTTTTGCCGGCTGAGTCGAGCAAAGAGACAACTGCCAATGATGCAAAACCATAGGTGATCATCGAGGAGTCGTCCAAGAAGAATCCCAACAGTACTGTAAACATCAGCCGTGTCGAGTCAAAGATCAGTGAAAAGCGTCTGAAATTAGTCAGTCATAGAAAACTTTGAGAAAGGCGCAATTCCTCCAAGGAACTAAAAAAAAACAAAAAAAATATGATTTCTTTGAGAATTTGACAATAAGAACTCGTTCACAGAACACCTTTATTGGTGAGCTTTCCCTGTCCGAAGTCCAGATAGCTCAAACTTTATTACTGTCGCACCAGTTTGACATCACATTCATCCCCAGAACAAAATGGATCTTATGTAGAGTTTCTTTGAACTTTTCGCCCAACATTCATAGTTCTGTGTGCGTCGGTATTAGCACCGAAGCCAGTTCCAGCTGAAGCTGAAGTGAGGTTAGTGCAGGCTCCAAGGCTAGTGCAGCCTTGGAGCCTGCACTAGCCTCACTTCAGCTTCAGCTGGTACAAGTTTACGTAAACGAGAGGTCGGCAAGGTTTGCATCGAACATGACTGAGAAAAGACGAAGTTTAGAAAGCTTTTGCTTTCGAGAAACGACCTTCGCTATAGCGTGAGTGACAAAAATGGAGATTTCGTTGTCCTCACGCAATCAATGGATAAAACCTTGGTCGGCAGTCTCTCTCTGATAGCACTACGTATGAGATGTCATCGCTTCGAGATTTCGAGAAGGTGTCCGATGAGTTACGACGCACAACAACGCGAGTCCTAAGCAAGATTATGGATGTGAGAACCACAAAACGCTTCATTTTGACATATCCGACTGTTCCAACGTATTATGCATTGGTCAAGACGCACAAGTTTTCTGAAGATGTGGACTTAGGTCATGTCGAAGAGCACTTGATCAAGACCAGACCAATCATATCATCATGTGGAGGACCTTCGGATAGAGTCAGCTGGTTTCTCACAAAGCTCCTATCGCCGCTGCTTCAACACGTGGCTGCTCATTTGGTCAACGTAGGAGAATTCATATCAGCTTTGGACCGCTGTGACGTCCCTGATGATGCTTCATATGCAAGCTTCGACGCGGTTTCCTTATACACGAACGTGGACAATAACGAAGCCGTCGACAGGTCAACCTGGAAATTCTGCGACAACATCAAGAAGTATACGCATGAGGAAGACTTACGAGAGCTGCTATTGGCTACTTCAAAATGTAACATCTTCCAATTCGATGGAGTGTTCTATACACAGAAACGAGGGCTTGCCATGGGATTGAGGATATCGCCGTTACTATTCGTTACTGTTTAATATTCGGATCGCATTGTGAGAAGATCTCTGATTAGTGGAATCATATTTTATAAACGCTACATAGACGATGTCTTTCTCATCAGTTCCACCGCCGATGCGATGAACACGATGCTTCAAAATCTGAACTCGTGTGATCCCAACATACGTTTTACGGTGGAACATCCTGATGAGCGCGGCTTCCTTCCGTTCCTCAATACGAAGGTTCGGATCAACCATGGCATCAAGGAACTCGAATGGTATAGGAAACCGATGTCAAGAAATATCCTTATTCTCGGAGTGCACAGCTGAAGGCTAACGCGATAAGGAATCTTATCACAACGAAGACCAACACCTGCACTAGGGAATCAGTAGAGGTGGACCGAAAAATAGCGATGATCTTGGAAGAGAATGGTTTCAACGTGGAGACCTTTTTTTGCTGTTGGACGGATACCACTGGTATTACCCTACGTCAATGAGACGAATCGCGAAGAAAGTGAACCACGCCGTTAAGTCGTCGCGTCTTCCAATCAAGCTAATATTTCCGACCACCTGCAAATCTAAGAAGCTTACTGACATCATCTCGGATTTATGAAGACAAATGTGGCCGAACGAATTGCACGTACTGCACAGAAACTAAAATCTGTCAGTTACGTGGAACAGTTTACCTGGTCACATGCGAAGGATGCGGTCAAAGATACGTAGGCGAGACCATGCGACCACTACATAAAAGGATGGATGAACATGTGCGAGCGTTACGCAATCCCTCTTCCTACCCTAAGAGCGGATTCTCGCGGCATCGTGTTCTGCACCACCAGCAAGAAGCACCCCCCGCTCTAAAAGTGACTGTTATACACCGCACGAAGGAAGCCCCATTAGAAAGAAAATTGCTCGAAGCCCTCACTATCAAGCGGCTATCCCCCGAGATCAACAACAGGGAGGAGCTCATGGAAGCAATGAGGCTAATAGGATAGCGGTAGTGATAAAGAAATGTGTCAAATGTCACGCGCGTCACATTTCTAGCGACTTTTAGTTGCATTGGCAGTTGCGCTGGGGTAAGCTGGTCATCCATTGTAGTTTAATTGTTGACAGTTGCACGTTTCCCATTGTATTAGGCATTGTATTACAGACTCTAACCAAATTGCCGTTGACGGGCAGGTCAACCTGGTTTGTATTTCGAGCAACTTAGTTGTTAGGAATTGTAATACCATGTATACTTGATTTCATTTAAGGTCTGAGGAAGCTGTTAAGACAGCGAAAGCTCACCAATAAAGGTGTTCGTGAACGAGTTCTCATTATCAAATTCTCAAAGAAGATCGTATAACCTATGAGGCCCAGGGATAGCTCAATTTTATCATATCTGAAAAAAATAATAACAAACTTGTGGTCGAAATAGTAGCCAAACATTTGTATGTACATGACTAGAAAAGCGAGTCGGCATAGGAATTCAGTCCAGTCTAGAGAACAAGCGGATGATAACGAATTGCAGAAAGCAAATCAGAAGAAACAGCCATTGTGCTAGCAGATAGCAGCGAATGGGGACTGCTAGAGGAGGGTTATAACGAACAATAGGACTCTCGACCTGCAAATAAAGTTGCCCTCAAAACTCCTTCTAGGAATATCAAAACCACCCTTCAGTGCTCATCGGATGCGGCTCATTCCGTACGAGAGTCACAGTTCAGTACATATATGTCTTACTAATGCCGTAATTGATAAGGGTGGGGCCCACCTCAGGAACTCCATCTGTATGATCCTGTAGAGATAGCCATAAAAAGAACGGTTTTGTTTTCATTCCTGGAAGGTAAGCTGGCGGCCAGAGAGCAGCCTTCATCTGCAATGATCATCATTGCTAAATACATAGCAGCTTTGCACATTGTTAAATACATGTCTTTTACATACGGAAGCACTGAGCTGTTTCAGTTGCTCAAAAAAAAGCTTCTGGCCACAAATGCAACTCCCACCTTATTCCATGAACCTGGAAAAATCTCCTCGTTTTCCTCGTTCCTCATCTGACCTTTATCGTAGCCCATAGCCTTGAATTCGAAGAACTAAAAAAAGCTGTTCACAGTTCCTCCGTTTGACTATCAAAATGACAATCATTGCACAAACCTCACACCACATAACATCAAATGATTTCACTGGGGTAACAAGTCCGAACGCGATCTCCTCGTCCATGCGCTCCGCTGCGTATGTGCCAAAAAGTCTGAAAATGTATGCGCCTTCTGGACATAATTTCTGAGCAATTATGAAAATGAAATAGAAAATGGTTTCAGACTGAAATCACTCCGGAGGACGGGGAAATTTGGAAATATCCAGTGAATATCGCTTGATGTTACCCAAAATTCAGATGGAAATTTGGGCAACATCAAGCGAGGAATATGTCCTCTAATAAATTCTTCAGTCTATTCGCCTTTCAGCGAGCGGAGAGAGCGAAGACCTTTGTTTGAATATAGTTGATAACTCATCACCTGTCCCATATGATGAAAACGCCGCCATAGTTCCTGTCGACGCAGTATGGGTTCCTGCCGTGATGGACACGGTGGCTGGACGGAGTACAAATTATGTACTCAAGTGGGCCGAGTGGAGGTATGCACTGAAGATTCACTATTAGGCTCGCTTTTGCATACTTGGTCCTTGTTATTCATATAAAATCTTACACTCGCGTGAAGCCAGAATTGGAAGAGGATAACCAGGTAGCGGTGAACTATAAATACGTTAGGTGGGATGGCAACGGCTTGAAGCAGGTCGAAAAACGTCATTGCAACGTCCTCAATTGATTAGGAATTATTGACTAATATCGAGTTGTGGCTCAGATTTAGAGTTCTACTGGCCTTTCAAGATGCTATCCCTCAAGATCACAACTCGCTTTGCATGTGGAAAATAGCTCCTCTGTCAGATCTCCTGGTCATTTAGAGCTTCGCTCAGTAAAGGCCACGAATGTGCGGGCTTCAAAATATTCAAGAGGCGCTGCAAGCCGTGTCACGTAGTGTTGTATTTTGGAGGTCCGCGTAGTAGTATCAGTAGAATGTGACTCAGGTAATGTGGCTGCAGGCTGTGCCCACTGGCATCCTACCCGTCATTTGTTAGGAAGCTCCAGCGACTCGACACCCTTAGTCCACACAACAGCTGCGTTCGTGGTAATTTGGTCACATCCAGAGGAATTGCACGAGTTGAGGGATTAGGACGCTCACTCAGTTGGGGTAAGACTCTATCAGAAGCTTCCACTCGGAAGGACAGGCATCCAAAACCTCTGCCCTCTTTTATGAATAATCACATTGAAGTACCTGAATCGGCTCCCATCCGTGCACCAGTAGTAAAGTTGTAGTACTCAGAGGAATGATGAATTTGATGAAAGGACCAGAATATCCCTGCTTTTAAAAAGTGAAATCATGGAAAAGGACGTTTTAGAGTCTGTACATGGGACAAAAAAGAGTTCTATTTGCTGTACCAAAAACCAATGTATCCAATCGCTTAGGCAGCGTTCAGACATAGCGACGGCAGTTTTTCGGTGGCGCGTCCGACGCGACCGATGCAGTTAAAAGCATGTACATCGAACGCGCCGAACGCGCGACCGAAGCGCTGCCGTCGCGAAGTCTGAACGCTACATTAGGATGGCGAAAATGAAAGATATAGCTGATTGGCCTTCCTTGGGAGAGGAAGTTCGTTGTGTGAAAAATGATGAATCTGCACGCGATTCCCATTAAAACCTTGTGCGGCGTGTTCGTGTGAAAAACATGGGCTTTTCTTGCGAGAGCATCATCCTAGTTCTGACTTCCGCTTCCATTTTTTTTACGAGATGCTGCACTGCTGCCCACAGTACGGCATCTCATCAGAAAAGATCAAGACATGAGAATGCCTTATTTATTTCACACCATTTCTGCTCCACAGACATGTTTCACGTTCGCTGCAAATGTCGTCAGCGTACCGGGTAGTGTAGTACCTCCTATAGCTGTACTACACTGCCACGTCTTTTATTTCAGTCGACGCATAACATTCTCAGGAGCGAGAATGATCTTTGGGCCAAATGAGTGAGCATCCTGTCACGACAGGAACGAAAGCCCCCACCGAATAACTGGAGTGACGCTCAGCACAATTTCGCATTCTCGTACTTCTACGAGTTTCCATACGTCTAAAGTAACCGCACGTCCCGAGTTTCCTCCGAAACGTCATCACCTACATATTGCGGAGAATGCTGTGCAACACCTCTCCCACAAGCTAAGCTTACCATGTATAGCTCGATGACCGAGATAATAGACGAAATCCTGTGTGAAAAGGCACAGTAACCACGTGAAAGCAGAGTTGTCTGGAAGATCTATGACGTGCAGTCGATTGTACACCATCGGATAGAATGAAGCTGCAAGAAAGCGACCTCCGCTCCTGGAATGAAATGGAATGAGAATGACAACTTTTTTGTACCAGAGACGCTACTGCTACTCAGAATCAAACTGCACACT
This sequence comes from Cooperia oncophora, assembly GCA_036418165.1. NCBI lineage: Eukaryota > Metazoa > Nematoda > Chromadorea > Rhabditida > Trichostrongylidae > Cooperia > Cooperia oncophora. The sequence continues at coordinate 68,590 of MU912430.1, forward strand.
CACCTCCATAAATCCTGGCTCCTGTCGTGGGTGAGGAGAGCGGTCGTTATGTGCAGTATCGCACAACTTTCTCCAGTCAAAAGTACGCGAAAAGGGGACCGGGGTAGGGGTGACCTCCATACATCGTTTGCGCTGCCGCACGGTCAAGGTCCACGGACACTTTGAACTCAGTTCCTTTGAACGCGGCGGAATTGTGTTTTTCTCTGCTCTCTCTCTCTCTCTCCGTCCTC